>JBBPLT010000943.1:0-10685 GCA_038089955.1 Strobilomyces dryophilus | reverse complement strand
GTTCTTTAAAGCGGAATTGGAGGCAATACCTGATATCATGGAAAGGCTATGCCCCTTCTGAAAATATGTGGGAACCAGAAGGAAATCTACGGCACTCCACAGCGGAACTCCTGGACTACAAAAAGAGACATCCACACGACTTCCCTGCCTTCTGCAGCTAACATGGCCTCCATCTCCATCGAACTCTCCCCTCGCGAAATCTCTTGCCTCATGTTCCTCCTCCTTCTCCTCACTCTGCGGAAGTTCTGGCTCGTGGACCACCCCCATCTGTTCCTGTTCTGCTATGGCAGACTCAGGTTCCAGTTTGGGTTCGTTCCCCCGACAGACATGTCCAACCATGACTGGCGTTACTTCGACCCCTACAATAGTACCAATTCAGGCTGGGATAATAATAATGGGGACAAAACCGGATGGGGCAGATGGGGAAATTAAGACGGATGGGAGTCTCCCTATAAAAACCCTTCCTGTCTCTGCTGCCATCCTCCATCCCCTTCATTGTATAAAATAAACATGTCCATTCCCAACCGTCTCCCCCTTGTTGCATTACCACTCATGTTACGCTGGTTGCATAGTAACCTAGCAGCGCTCACTCGAAGTAGAGCGAAGTCTTATAGATGAAGCCGAAGTACGTTCTGCATACTGAGGCGAAGAGAGGTTCTCCCTAATATCCTTATAGCGAGGGCTAGGGTCAAGGGTTCGATAGTGTCGACTAGATCGAACAGTCTCACGCGAGGGATGCGTGGAAAGGAGTACTAGATTACTACATGGGTTATGCGTAGAACTAGCTAGGGAACATGGGAGAAAGTACCCGACTTATATACAGGTGAGGCAAGGGGTGGGAACCTTCAGGGTTGAGGGTTCTACTAGATGGGGTGTGGGTGTCCGTGGTCAAAAGGAGACAAAAGGATCAAAGGAAGTGGATCATGGGAAATGGAACGGCTTTTCTGGAACTCCGTGTGGAATGGATGGAAATGGAGTCAGTAGAAGTACAAGAAGAGAAGCGAAGAGAGGAGTTCGGCACAGCCTGTTGCGGCGACTGCGGTTGTGGTGTTCCGTATGGAAGGCCGTAGGGTTGCTAGGCGTCCTTCCTGGGTATCTTGGGTAACCTGCATGCCAAGTGTGGCGGGACGGGAACAGAGGAGCTAGAGGGCTCCATGGGATCATCGTCGAGGTTAAGGAAGGAGAGGTCGGGGACGGGAGGAAAAGAAAGAATGGGGCCGTCTTCTCGTGTGACTGTAACAATCGTCCCTGCTGCACAGGAAGTCCAAGAAGCCCTGAGGCAGTGCCTAAAGCAACCCATGGTGTGCTGTGCAAGAACCCATACTTTGCCCTTCTCAGGTTCTCCTGTACTTCTACCGATCTCTGTTTCCATTGCCTTAATGGAGTTCTGGACATGCCATTCCACTTCCCATGTTCCACTTCCTTTTGACCCTTGATTCTTCTTCCTTAGATCCTTGACAATGGACATCCATGACCATGCTTAGTAGAACCCACAACCCTGAGGGTTCCCACACTCTCCACCTTACTCTATATAAGTCAGGTATCTCTCTCCTGTTTCCCTAGCTAGTTCTATGCCTATCCCATGTAGTAATCTAGTAATGCTCTCCATGCATCCCTCTGCATGAGTCCTGGTCTAGTTGTCACTACTAGGAACCTTTGACAGTCTTAAGCCAAACACTACTGTCCTCACTTTGCCCATAAGACTCTGCTCTACTTTGAGTGAGCACTGCTAGGTTACTACGCAATCAGCGTAACAAGATGTGGTGTGGTCTGAAAAAGGAAAGTCCAGTGGCTGCATAAGTCCAAAAATGTTGGTCTGGTCGGTCTTAGGGTTTAAAAATGCGTGCAATGAAGGAAAAGATAATATAAATAAAGGGAAGCGAAGAGAAATGATGTTACAATCACACCCAAAGAGCAGGCTTTCTTTAGGCAAGAGTTCGCACGGTTTCTTGATAATTGGCCCATTTAGACATTTCGGTATATGCCGCCATTTTATTTCCTCCATGCCTTGTGCTCCATAGCTGCCTCATTGTTCTGTACTAACACTACATTCCATTTCCTTGACTTCACCTGGAACCTGTCGCCCTTCCATATTCCATTCCCCTTTTACTTCTGTCTCGATCCACAGTACTTGACTCTTTCCAAACGGACATCTGTTTACTTCTCTAGGGTACCTCTTCTTTTGGCCCTCATAGTTCCCATCTCCATCCAGAATGTATAAATATCCGACACCTTGTACTTGTAGCTCTAAGCTAGTTCTATGCAATCCACACTTAGTTTCTAGCAACTGCTTGTCTCAAAGGTTTGAGTCAATGCTGTTACGGTCACACGAGAAGACGGCCCCATCCTTTCTTTTCCTCCCATCCCCGACCTCTCCTTCCTTGACGATGACCCCATGGAAACCCCTACCTCCTCCGTTCCCGTCCCGCCACGCTTGACACGCAAAGCATCCAAGATACTCAGGAAGGACGCCTAGCAACCCTACGGTCTTCCGCATGGAACACCACAACCGCAGCAAGCTGTGCCGGATTCTTCTCTTCGCTTCTCTTCTTGTACTTCTACTGACTCCGTTTCCATCGCTTTCACACGGAGTTCCAGACTTGCCGTTCCATTTCCCATGATCCGCTTCCTTTGATCCTTTTGTCCCCTTTTGGTCATGGACACCTGCACTCCATCTAATAGAACCCTCAACCCTGAAGGTTCCCACACCCTTGCCTCACCAGTATATAAGTCGGGTATTTTCCCCATGTTCCCTAGCTAGTTCTCCGCATAACCAGCGTAGTAATCTAGTCAACTTTCCGCGCATCCCTCGCATGAGACCATTAGACCCTAGTCTAGTCGCCACTACTAGGAACTCACTCTTGACGCTTCGTCTATAAGACTTCGCTCTACTTCGAGTGAGCGCTGCTAGGTTATTACGCAACCAGCGTAACAAATGCGAGACCATCCTGAAAAGTCTTCGTTCCACTTGTGACAGAATGCTGCTAGGTTCTATGCATCCATGTAACAAAAGAGCTAGCTCACTTTCCTCCCCTCCATGTTGGAGTAGGGAAACGCTTGGATAGCAACCATTCCCTCGAAATACCAAGTAGACTCCTCTGACAAAGAACCCCAGCCATCCAGACTCTTCTCCCTCCCTTCTGAACCCCTACCTGATTCTCCCTGAAGAATTGCTGGATCCTTGCCACTTCCCTGCACTCACGTCAGAACTACTCACCTCCAAGGAACCATAGTCCTGAAGGAACCTTTGCCAGCTCTGTGAAGCCCATCGCCCAGAGAGAGGAGATTGCTTGAGGAAGGACCAGTCTCTCCACCACCTCTCACCATCAAAGCCCTAGCAGAAGCCCTAGGCCCAGCCCCTACAGAAAGTCTCAAAGAAATCACCGACCGACCTTGGTTTAAAACCCTGCCAGTATCCCCTAGTACCGCATCCATGGCTGACTGAGATGAAACATGCGCTGCCCGAGAAATGAAAGCCAGACTCCCAGATGGGTTTTCTGGAGAACTGCAGGACGCCCACTGGTGAAGTAATGCTATGAAGGCATACTTCTTGATCAACCAGAATGTCCATACTCCCAAGCAACAGCAACTTATCTTCCTCAACATGATGAATAAAGGACGAGGAAGATTTTATGCAGAACCACTCCTGGAGAAACTTTTAGATCCCACCATCAAGGAGGAAAAGAAACCTGTGTTAGGGGAAATAATTCAGGACTTCTTGAAAACCTTCATCCCTCATGATGAAAATGCCACTGCCAGAGGAAAACTTGCTTGTCTTTCCCAGAACCTCTGAGACAAGGAAAATGGCTTCTCCGACTATGTAACTAAATTCCAACTCTTTGCAGCAAAGTCAAAAATCACCGACCCCATTACCCTCATTGACCGCTTCAATGAGGGACTTGATCCGGAAATAACTGGCATGATCATCTCCATGGAAAACCCTGCCACCACTCTGGCCAGATGGATTGAGAAGGCTAGCCGGTTCCATGCCCAGAAAACCTGGCTAGAATGGTATAAAAAGGGAAGAACCATTGGTCATCTCCTCCCCAGGAACAATCGTCACAACCCTAATGTCATGGATGTTGATGCAATTTGACTCTCACCCATCAAAAAAGCCTGACATCTACGAGACAACCTTTGCTTCATCTGTCACAAAATGGGATGTTCCACCTGGAACCACCCTTGGCAAGGACAACAGAAGAAAGGAGGATAAGGATGACCCCCCTCTCCCAGAAACCCACAACCGACCTTCAGAACTGTAAAAGCCACAGAAACAAAGAAGATCGAGGTTGAAAAGTACATTGACACTATGGGGAAAAAGAAAGGGATCTCCCAGCAGGACATACTTAAGGTTCTGAAAGCCTGTTATGAAGACAATGAGGCTCCCTCTCTGCTAACGAAGAAGAGTGTTACGCTGATTGCATAGTAACCTAGCAGCACTCACTCAAAGTAGAGCAAAGTCTTATAGATGAAGCCAAGCACATTCTGCAGACTTGGATGAAAAGGTGTACTCTCCTAATAACCTTCTGGTAAAGGCTAGGGTCAAGGGTTCGATAGCATTGGCTAGATCAAATGGTCTCATGCGTTGTGGGGATGCATGGAAAAAGGAACTAGATTACTACACTGGTTATGTGTAGAACTAGCTAAGGAACATGGGAGAAAGTACCTGACTTATATACTGGCGAGGCAAGGGAATGGGAACCATCAGGGCAGAGGGTTCTACTAAATGAAGTGTGAGTGTCCATGGCCAAAAGGAGACAAAAGGATCAAAGGAAGTGGATCAGGGAAAATGGAACAGCGTGTCTGGAACTCCATATGGAAGAGATGGAAACAGGGTTCAGTAGAAATACAAGAAAAAGGGGAAGTTCGGGATGGTGGGCTGCGATTGCTGCGCATTAGAGGTTAAGGGTTTCTGGACGTCCTTCTTGGGTATCTTAGGTAATCTGTGCACCAAGCATGGTGGGGCAGCAGCGGAGATGTCCGTGGGGTCATCGGGGACAAGAGTGGGAGAGTTGGGGATGGGAGGAAAAGAAATGATGGGGCTGTCCTCTCATGTGACTGTAACAAAGAGGAACCTGACAAAGAGCCCTTAGAAGTCAGGGCTGCAGAAACCATGAATGTAGAGGGTTTTTAAAAGGGGGATGTGAGTTGACAACACCTCTCCCTAGTGCTATGATTGCTCCTGTACTTGTATCCAACAATAAGGCTGCATCAATGAGAATCCCCATCTCCTTTTATGCCTTCCCTGGAGCAAAAATCGTCGACATCCACACCCTGGTAGACTGCGGAGCATCAGGAAACCTAATAGATCGACATCTTGTGGAAAAACATCATCTAAAAAAGGAATGGCTCAAAAATCCCTTGATCACCCAAAATGTGGATGGGACAATCAACAAAGGAGGGATGACTTGACATAAGGTTCGCCTTACCTTACATATTGGAAACATCGAAGAAGAACAAGACTTCATGGTCCTAGACTATAGAAAGGAAAATGTGATCTTAGGACTCCCCTGGCTATGAGAAAGTAACCCCTCCATTGACTGGGCAAAAGGAACAGTCACCCTCCCAGACAAACCCCACTCCTGTAGACATGACCACCCAGATGCCCTAAATACCTCCTTCGCTATCTAAAAACCTTCCCAGACTCCAAAATTGAACGACTTTGGGCCAAATGTTTACGCCTTACCCAAACTGAACAAACTTATTTGCAAGTAAGGAAGACCACCATCTCCACAGAAATTGCCATGGCAACTAGTAAAAACAATGTCTCCTTACCCAACCACTATAAGGACTTCTCTAAGGTATTTGGTGAACCAAAAAACAAAGAACTTCCCCCCATACTGACCCTTTGATCACGCCATCGACCTTAGAAAAGACTTCGTCCCGAAAGTCACAAAAGTCTACCCCTTAAACCCAAAAGAACGGGACGCATGTAAGGAATTTATAAACAAACACCTAAAAAGCAGAAAAATAGTTCCATTCAAATCCCCTCAGGCCTCTTCATTTTTCTTCGTTCCAAAGAAAAATGGGGGACTATGACCCTGTCAAGACTATCAATACCTAAATTCCCATACAGTCAAAAACACCTACCTGCTTCCACTCATCTCCAAGCTCATAGACAAACTAAAGGGATCGAAACTTTTTACCAAATTTGATGTGCACTGGGGGTAACATATCAAACCCTCTGATCAATGGAAAGCCGCTTTCATCACCCCAGAAGGGCTTTAACTGACCAACATGTTTTTCAGAATGTGTAATTCTCCATCAACCTTTCAAGCATTCATAAATCACATTTTTAATGACTACATTACCGAAGGATGGCTTATCATCTATATGGACAATCTCCTCATTCACTCTGTGGACGACCCAGCTCTACACCAGGAACGAGTGTGAAAGGTCCTCCAAAGATTGGAGGAACACAGACTATTTCTTAAACTCTCAAAATGTCAATTCAAACAATGAAAAGTTGATTTTCTCAGAATGATCGTCTCTGCGGACTCCATTTCCATGGACCTGGTAAAATTGAAAGCAATTAAAGAGTGGAAAACCCCAACTTCAGTTAAACAAGTTCATTCCTTCGTCGGCTTCTGCAATTTCTACCGGCATTTTATTCCCAACTTTTCCCATATCACCTGCCCTCTCCACGAACTAACTCACAAGGGCAAAATGTGGGCCTGGACCCCCAGCTGTGACCAAGCCTTTCGCACCCTCCAATCAGCTTTCCTTTCCCAACCTGTTCTCACCATGCCAGATGTCTCCAAACCATTTTCCATTATGATGGATGCATCCCTCACTGCTGCTGGTTGTATCCTCATGCAAGCTGATGACAATGGAAACCTTCATCCCTGTGCCTATTATTCCAAAACTTTCAGTCCAGCTAAATGCAACTATGACATCTACAATCAAGAACTACTTGCCATCATAAAAGCCCTGGAGTTGTGGTGACACTATCTCCAGGGAACTCCTCACTGTACCACCATCTTCACTGACCACAAAAACCTGATGTACTTCAAACAGCCTCACAAATTGAATCAACAACAGGCTTGCTGGGCCATGTTCCTAGAAGACTTCAATCTTCTTTTCGTCCATGTCCTGGGCTCCAAACTCGCATCCATGGATGCCCTTTCCCGCAAAGATGAGGTCAACATCTCTGATGACAATGCCACCATCACTCTTCTCCCTGAATCTGTCTTCGCTCAAGCATTGGATCTCTGTGTCCAACAATGCATCACTGAAAACACCACCATCAATCCCACAGCCCAGCGCCTTGTCAAGGAACTCGACTCCAGTTTTCTCCCCCTCCCCCGTTCCACCCTACACGACTGGCACTTTGATGGAACAAACCTCTACTTTAAAGGGAGACTCTACATTCTCCCCAAACCCTGTCAAACCCTTGTTCATTCTCTTCATGAATCCCTGGCTGGAGGCCATAGTGGTTTCTTCTGTACCCTCCACTTCCTCCAGAAGGACTATTGGTGGCCTGGTATATCCACCTTCATTCACCGCTTTGTCGCAGGCTGTGCCACCTGTCAAGCAGCCAAAATTAACACCCATCCCATGGTACCACCACTTTCCCCCCTCGATTCTTCTGCCACCTGCCCCTTTCAGCAAATCTCTGTTGATCTTATCACCAGCCTCCCCCTCTCTGCAGGCTTTGATTCTGTCATGGTTGTGGTCAACCATGGCCTTACAAAGAGGGTAATTTTCACACCTTGCCACAAAAACCTGGATGCCACAGGACTTGCCAACCTATTTTTCCAATGAATCTTCCCTAGAGTGGGCCTCCACAAATGTCTTATCTCTGACCGTGGACCACAATTTGCCTCTGCATTTGCACACGAACCTTGCTCGCCTACTCCATTATGATGTAGCCCTCTCTTCCGCCTATCACCCGCAGACTGATGGTGAAACAGAATGAATCAATCAGGAGCTAGAAACCTATCTTCGGATCTTCTGTGAAGGACACCTGGAACGATGGGCTTCCCTCCTTCTGATGGTGAAATTCCATCACAACTCTTCCATTCATTCCTCTACCCTGAAAACACCCTTCTCATTGATCCTTGGATACAAACCCCAAGCTTATCCACCAATAGGAAAAACCTTCCTACCTGCCCTGGAGACCTATCTTTCAGAACTTGACTCCACACAATCAGAGGTGCTGGCTGCCCATAAATATTGTAAAACACTAAGTGGGTGTGGAATGACATCCAGGAATTGATGTGAGGGGTCTTGGGAGCGATAGGCTCGACCCAATAGGGGGCCCAACTCGTTTGCTGAAGTCCTGGAGGCCAGGAAATGGACCGATGCTTGGTCTGAAGGTGCAGGAAACTGGAGTTTGAAAGTCTGGAAGTGCGGACTATGCTGAAGAGGTCAAGGGTGAAGGGAGGAGTGTTCTCGGGTGGTTTTCAGGCTGTCTGAGAGGTCCAAAAAGCGGTGGTAGAATGGTAGTAAAAGGGAACTAAGGGGAGATACATGTGTAAATACACTAAAGACCTTATGTAGATGTCTAACATGCTGTCAGATACATAGGGGACATTTGATTGGACTGTGGGAAAAAGTGTTGGCCCCATCGGACTATTAGACCAAGAGCATCGGTCTTCTAGAGGCTGGACCGAAGATAGTTCGGACCATGGGAAAAAGTGTCGGTCTATTGGACTATTGGCCTGAGGTGTCGGACATGGGCCGAAAATGGTCAGACTGTGGGAAAAAGGCTCGGTCCATTGATCTCTATGTCATGGAAGGCTCGGGGTGGTCATCAGGCAAGGCCTAGAAGGTGGGGGAATGGGTGGATATCACTGTAGAGCGCTCTGGAGCTCTACAATGTTCCCAACAGATAATGAAGGAACAGATCTTTCCATGCCTCCCACGATGGAAAGTCAGAGATAAAGTGTGGCTAGATAACAGGAATCTCCGCATCAACTATGCATCTAGGAAACTAGCCCCATGAAGGGAAGGACCATTTGAAATTACCCAGGTACTATCTCCAGTAGCATTTCGGCTCAAGCTTCCCTCAGGATGGAAGATTCACAATATCCCCCTTCTGGGAAATCCCCAAACATGGTCTGAACTTCCTCAATCCACCACCTGACCTTATCTCTGGCAAAGAAGAGTATGAAATCGAAGCGATACTCGCCCACTGTGGACCTAGGAATTGGTAACAGTATCTTATCTCTTGGAATGGCTATGCTTCATCTGAAAATACCTGGGAACTGGAAGGGAACTTACGGCATTCTGCAGCAAAACTCCAGGACTACAAAAAGAGACACCCTTGCAACTTCCCTCTCCTCCACAGCTAGTAATGGCCTCTGTTTCTGTCAAACTATCCCTGCTTGAAATCTCCTTCCTCACCATGCTCCTTTTCCTTTTCCTTCTGTGGAAGTTCTGGCTTGTAGACCGCCCCCATCTGTTCCTGTTCCATTTTGGCAGAACTCAATTCCAGTTTGGGTTCGTTGCCCCAACAGACATGTCCAACCATGACTGGAGATACTACAACCCCTACAATAGTACTAATTCCGGCTAGGATACCTCCAATAACGATGGCAGAGGATGGGGCAGCTGGGGAAATTAAGACAGATGGGATCTTCCCTATAAAAACCCTCCCCTTCTTCGCACCATTCCTCCATACCCCCCCCCTGTGTAACATATAAAATGTCTATCCCTCCTCACTTCCCTCTTGTTGCCCTCCCCCATGACTCCCTCTATGAACTCTAAGGGTTTATCCTCGATGCCCTCAAAGCAGCCAGTTTCCAAAATCTCCTCTCCCTCCTTCCTTACTCCACACTGGCCCCTGTTCTTGCCCCGCTTGTCGAAGACGTGCCCCATGGTATCTGGGCCCTCTACATTGCCACTGTCAATGGGGAAACCACTACCCCACCCTTGCACCCCGTTTCCAGGCAAACACCCCCAGGATCTCCCTCCTCCAACGCCCAAACCACCCCATTGGCCTTGCCTATGGAAGCTAGTCCAACTTCTCGCCCCAGAACTGAATCATCGACCAGTCAAGAAGATGAGGAACCCACCATCCCCGGCACCTATCCCCATCCCGCTGCACCCCCATCCACACATTCCCTCCTTTGTTTCCTCTCCTCACTGGCAAGACCTTCTGAGGGCCACGTCCGAGGATCCTTCATACTCGCTGCCTCCCTGGGACCTCATCCTCTCCCACGATGTCCAACCTCCACCACTTCTTCCGATTCACTCCATGGATGTCCCAGGGCAACTCCACCACCCCCTTCCATGGGTACCCGTCGCTGATGATGCTACATCTGCCGTTCATGCGACCATGTATGCCCCAATTGCCCCTGCTTCCACTGTGCAATCTGTCACCAGCTCACCCCCAGACATCTTCACATCTCTTGCCCCAAATATGCATGTCCCTCCTATGGCACTCTCACTCCCAGCCATTGCCCCATCACCTGCCCTAGCCACCCCCACTCCCATTCCAACTCTGTGGCAGGAAGTGGTTGAGTTGGTGACTCAACTCTACAAGGAGGGTAATGTTACAATCACACCCAAAGAGCAGGCTTTCTTTAGGCAAGAGTTTGCATGGTTCCTTGATAATTGGCCCATTTAGATGTTTCGGTATATGCTGCCATTTTATTTCCTCCATGCCTCATGCTCCGCAGCTGCCTCATTGTTCTGTACTAACACTGCGTTCTGTTTCCTTGACTTCACCTGGAACCCAT
>JBBPLT010000942.1:0-10694 GCA_038089955.1 Strobilomyces dryophilus | reverse complement strand
TGACTGCAGCCTGGTGGATTACTCTGTGGTCGAAGATGAACCTGATGACAATAGTGAAGCAGAGTCAGATCGAGAAGTTACCAAGGCTGATATGAACAAGAGGAGACGAATGGGCAATGACGAATTTGAGGATGCACTTGCACAATTCGAGGCTGCTGAAGAAATCAGTGATCACGTCGATAATGCTAAACAGGCTGAGTTCGCCGTAAAGAAATACAGGTCCCACCGTCGCTGTGGGCCGAGCGTGATGATGAGTGTCGATATCCTGCTGAACTGATCGGGTGAGCGGGGAGGAACGCGGAGTGTTAATACCAAATGCGGTAACTCCGACGTACAAATACGGTAACTCCGACTGACGCCGCCTGAAGTTCACTTTTTCGACGGACCTGATACCTCAGAAGTCAGAATTCGAAAGTTCTAATCAGATAGCTACCTTACTATAGTGTCTTAGAGTACATACATACAGTCAGATCAGCATTTCCCGCATTTGTGGAAGTGTAATTCTGATATTGTTTTCGCCTATAAGGGAGTTGCCTATTTTGAGTGACAGACACTGTACATAGACGACGCGGTGCCGTCACGCTCGCGTGCGTGGTATCCATCGTCGGCTTTCTCATACAGTTTTTCACGCCCAGACACGCCAACGGGAGTTCTTGCAGGGTACGTTGATTGGGTTTGTCGGCGCATCTCTCGATCTCACGCACTATCCAGAGATTTACGGTGGCCGTCGTGACGCCTCGCAGGGCGAGCGGAGATATCTCCGCGCAATAACCGCCAGCGCGTGAGACCCACACACAAATCAGGGGATGTCCCGTCACGTGCTCGTATTGCGCTGACCAGCTGACGGATACCCCAGGCGGTCGATGGTGAGTCCCTCATCTTGTTCAGCTCGACGCGGTCTCATTGTCTGTAGCGGCGGCGTTGTTCGGGGAACGGGAAACAGGACCGACATCTACGCCCATGTGGGTGTTCACGTACGAGTCCGGCTGTTTAAGGACCGAGGCCCATCCTCTCAGTGCTATCCAGTGGATATTCCTGTCGTTCTCCTTATTGGCCTCCAATTTTCGCCTGAGTCGCCCTCTTGGCTCGTTCGGAAGGGTCGGTATGAAGAAGCCGAGAACGTCCGTGTGCGTCTCGGAGGACAGACGGTCGATGCTAAGCTGCAGTGCCAGCAGATCAAGAAGACGATCAATCTCGAAGATTCGTACGCTGCGACTGCGGCGTACGCGGATTGTTTCTGGGGTGAGTCATTCCATTCGTGTATGCGCCAAACATGTTCTGAAGCGACACGGGCGAGAATCTCAAGCGTACCATGGTGGCCATGATGGTGTTCGTATGTGAATGGGCGTCAGGTGAGCATCACGCGTTCGCGTCCAGATTGGGTGACTGATGCCATTCCAGGCGTGGTCTTCGTATTGGGGTTCAGTACCTATTCTTTCGAGCTCGCTAGCTTCCCGACAAGTAGGGCGTTCGACCTTGGTTTCGGAATCAGCGCCATCGTGGTACGCTGTGTGATCTACTTCGTAGCGACGTCCCCCTCGGTCATTACGAGCAGGCTATGGGTAACTTGCTAACCATCTACACCGTCAATCGGTTCGGGCGTCGTTTCCTCTTCAACTGGGGAATGGTGGTACTGTCATCTAGTTCTCGATGGGATTAATCTGGGTGGGGAACACGAAGCAGAATACCATGTGGGCCGTCTCCACGTTCGTGAGTCATCTCCAATACATATATCAGTCGGTGCCGGAGCTGACTCTCACGCACACACAGATGGTCGTATACAACTTGGTCTATCAAGTCAGCGTGTGAGTAGTCGCTTTCGCGGCTTTGACGGCTGACCAAGTTAGCCTCTTCAGTCGACAGTGGCCCTCTAGTCTACACCATCTTTGCCGAAGTCTCCACAAAGCTCCGTTCCAAGACGGCTGGTACTGGGACCTGTACTAACTCGCTGTGCCGCATGGTCTCCAACATCTGGCATTCCATATCTGTGGGTCTGGTCGTCGGCCGCTTTGTCGCAGAGGGATTCACTCTGCCCGCGCGACAGGGTGAACCAGAACGAAGCGAACCTTGGAGGTTACATCGGCTTCGTGTCTGGAGGACTTGTTCTGAAGGTTGCTGTCCTCGGTCTAGGCTCGACTTGTTGTACGAACGGCAGGCACCTGCGAGGCATCTTGCGACATATCGACTGCACGATAAGGAGGGGCCCGACTTGCGATGAGTGGTGACGAGAGACGACAGTGCGATCATGACTGATTCATAGTCTTTCTTCAGGTGATCGCTCTCAGTGTTTGTAAGTGCATTTTAACCTCGATACCTTGTATTGCCGAGACTGGCGATGCTCTGGTATGGAATGCCCGTGAGTGACGTGGCACCTACAGTCAGCCGATGTCCAAAGGTATCACAAAGAGAAACATGTTTGGTCTTCGATCCGCGAAACGACGACTGAATATTACAGCGCTTTGCGAAAGTAATGAGATTCGTGTTTTTCATTTTCGTCTGCCTAAAAAGGAAACGGTTGTGAACCGGCGTCAGCGATTCAGCGTCGACGCGACACGCATGGATACACCCACCAAAGCGCTGCAAGAATGGGGAACAGATGCATCAGCGAAGACATAAAGCACCATGCCTCGGACATCTGGGGTTTTGGCTTCAGTGTTGAAGAGATTTGCGGGCTTCTCCAAATCTCCCGATCTACTAGCTGCTATCATTGACATTGTCGAGTAGAGACTGTAGAGTACACGCTGTATTGTACAAAGGGGTGCATGAAAGACAGACATGGCAGTATTACACATTGGATAGACGGACAGCATTGAAAAATTTACGGTGAGCAGACAAAAAGCATTCCCACCCAAATGCTGTGAATGACGCGCGACGCCAATCTCTTTCGTCGAGCCTCTCAGCAACGTGGTTTCTGGAAGGACTGCTTTGCGACATGCAAGGGTAGTAACCACCTGTCGCTGAAAATCGTTGAACGAACAGGAGGTGTCGAATTCGAACGGTCTTTTGGTCACAGACGCCATAGTTGTGGTCGTTTTCGCAGGCCTTCCCAGTTGCTTCGCTTCGATTGTAGTCGCAGTCAACCATACTTGTAGGTAGACCGTGAACTCACGAATATCTTCGTGGCCCCTTCCCTTCCTTTCAATTCAAGTCGCGAGACGTGGAAATGCTTCGACAACCTTCCAACAATGGCTTATGAGATCGAGTCTATCTGCAGACGCTGTGTCATAGAGGTCATCAACGGAATGCTTTCACTTCTGCGCCGGATTGACGTGAATGAACTTGCGGGTAGTGGTTGACGTGGAACCTGAAAGAATCCACAGTCTGTATCTGTGCGTTCACGATTTACGACAGATCAGTCACCTCGTTTAGCATGATTCTCTTGATCACAACCGAGGAGATGTGAGTCTGCGACAATCTCGACCTCGGATGTTTCTGTGTCATGGTCCAGCTTGAAGTCTGAGCCCAAGGTCTTGAGTTCGGGCTAGTAGCTATTTGAAAATGTGAATATATGCATGCAGTGTGATCAAATACCTTTTTGTCGACACTAGTTGTGGCACCCGCAGACTCTTCCAGCCGTGCAGAGTGGTGGTCCAATGTACATAGTATAGTCTGTCCGGCACCGCAGTGCCTGTGCTAGCCTCCTGCCACATACCAGGTTTGGCCGAGAGCCGGAATTTGAGCGAAGGTTGTCCATTGGTTGCGTCGATCTTCTCGGCGGGAGTGCCATTACTAGCGTACGTGTCGGTTGACATAGTGGGCGACGGAGGGTAAGGGGGGAGACCCCGCTGTGGTTGCGCTCAACGTCGGAGCCCAGTGCCTAGTTCGTTTCCTTTTCGGGCACACGAAAATGCAAAACATACGAATCCCATTAGTTTTGCAATGCGCTGTAAGTGGAAGCATGGATAGTGTATTAGTGTTGCTGGTGTCGGGATGGCATAATTGGGATCAGGAAAGGGATGATATGATGCCGTCGTTCCACCATGGAGAAGCGAGAAGCGAGTTGATGCAAGCTTGCAGGACTTGAAAGTATGCAATCTTTGTATGTACGAGAGGGCTGGGTGCCAGTCGTAATAATCCACGCGAGATACATATCGCTACTGGCCAGTCGGCCGGTCGTAGAAAGACGATTCGCCTTCCTTCCAGGACCTTCCTTCGTGCCGAGCGTGCTGAGTCTAAAAACCTTGTGCCGAATGGAGGTTGCTTTTTACAACTCGGGACTCTTATCAGCTGGGAGTTAGAGCGATGTGTACTACGGTCGCTCGTCGACGTCGTTGTACAGTATTGTACTACCATGCCATTGCGTCCACCCTTGGCACACCCCATTTCTGCACTGGCCGTCTCGTCCTCACCACTCTCCGCCCTCACAATCCGCGCCGTGTCTACTCGTGCGCCGTGTCCTAAACGAGCCCAACCGCGCATTTCGCGCCCCCCGCCGTTCTTTTTTGTCTGATTTATCACCGTCTCGCTAGGCGGCTATGGTGTCCCGTTCCGCCCCCGCCGTCGTTCTGTAGCCCCCCTCGACTTTCATCGCCCACTACGTTTTTTTCTGTCGTACCCCACGAGGAAAGACAATAAACATGGAAGAAGGTACAGAGCAGGACGACGTTCCAAAAGCACGCCCGCAGAGAGAGACGCTGTCGCCCTTGGAATTAGGAACGAGGCCGGACTAAGTATCCTATGATCCTATAAGAAGGGTACACCCTGTGAGGTCGAGCAAAGTGGTTAGCTGGCCTTAGACTCAGGTCGCCCTGACTCGCGCAGCCATCAAATGCATGTCATTTCCACCATGATCAAGTTAGTATCACGTTTGATGCGTTCTCTAGAATGGAGCCCACGGCATTGGCCGATGACTGCCGCAAGGATCAGACGTACCTCTACCATTTGCGATGATGTCGACCTACGTAAGCTGAGGCACGAAGCGACGTAGGTGTTAGTCTATGTGTGAGAAGCGACGTGGGCCTACCATTTTGCTTCTGCCCACGTCGCTTCCCTGCTGCTCTGTACCCGTCCGCGCAGACATAGTCCTAGTTTCGCTCGTTTTCACCTACTAGTCACTCGTTTTCATGCCCGTGCTACAAAATCCCTATGAAACTCTCCCACCTGACTACCTCGTGGACCGGTATACAGCTGCGCGCCAATCATTCGTAGATGACTTTAACGTCACACACGAAGAGGCGGCCTTCCGCCTCACCAACATATGGATCGAACAAAACACCCTTGACAAGGAAGACTGGGATGCTCGGGTCTGAGCTGAAGAGCTTCTCCTCCAGCAGCATGAAGAACAGCAATGCGCTGAGGTAAACGAGCAACGCAGAAGACAAGAAGAAGAGGAAGAACAGGCCCGCCAGGATGAACGCAAGAAAAACCGTAACAAATTCCTCCCCTTCATGGACATCCCCATGTCATCGACACTGCCTGTTCTCCCTTCCCCTTTGGCTCTCCGCAAACTGCGCAAGGGCGAGTTCTGCAAGCTCTATTTCTTTACCAACAAAGGTCTTGCTGACGCCCAAGCTGTGGCTTACTCGACCGACGACGAAGCCCTCACCCTTATGAGAGACGACCAAGGGCTCCACTCCTTCATCCCCCTTGTCGCTTCCAAAGCCAAGCAAAACATCATCGAGGACAAGGACCTCACCTGGCAGCAGATCGACGAGGCAACCCATCGCATCATCAAATTCATGTCAACCTGCGGCTGGGAGGATGACTGCGTCTGAATCCACATCGACTTCTGGATTGCCCTCGGTTCCCATTCCTGGAGACACCATTCAGATGAACGCCGTCAATGCGCTCTCATTCACTACCAGGCCATCGTCCGAAAGAGATGGCATGACACACTCGGCTCCAAAGAATCATTCAACTTGAAGTACATTCAGCAGAGTGTTCTTGAAGAGATCAAATCAGAGATCGTCAACAACGCAGCAGCCATCGCTGCCAGCAGTGCCAGAGAGGCGAGTACTCACCTTCCCCTTCCACTTTAACACTCATTCTCACTCACCTTCTTTATTTCCTTGTTGTAATCTCAATGTCCCCATTATTGTCCACAACTCCATCCCCTTCCTGTGGTCATTCCCACATCCTTCATGGGCTCCATGCCCCATCTCCACTTCCAATGGCTTCATGCCCCCATCTCCACTCCCAACGCTTTGTGCCCCATCTCCACTTCCTTTGGCTACATGCCCCAATTTACCCTGCTTCTGCCGCTGTTCTCCCAACTGACCTGGGTGGCTCTGCTGGACATCCAGAGTACCGACAAACTTGCTGCCATTCTCACAGCACTCCAGTCACATGGAACCATTCCATTCCGTCCGCAAGCACCACTTCATGCCAGACAGGTCTCATCGTCGAAGCGTCCCCTGTCCCCTGGGCCCCCCACTGCAACTGAATGCTCCCACAAACATTCTCATTCATTTCAACCCAATCCAGCGTCTGGTATCTCCTCTGATGAATCCTTTCATCCATGCGCTGTCTGCCTTGGCATTGACCCACACATGGTTTCCGTCGCTAAATGCCCCAGGGAAAAAACATGGGATGACAAATTTGAAACTTTTGCGAAGCACATTGTAAAACGGCAATCCTCCTTGGGGAGGACAGCAGGTGTGGGTCTGTAGGTGCAATATGCTCGACCCAAAAGGGGGCCCGAGATGTTTGCTGAAGTCCGAGAAGCCCTAGGATAGACCAACACTTGAACTGAAGGTGTGGGAAAGCGGAGTCCGAAAAGTCCGAAGTGCAGTCGAGGTTGGAGAGGTCGAGGAGAGGCCGAGGATGAAGGGAGATGGGTTTTCGGGTGATTGGAAGGGTTTTCGGGCGGTCTGATAGGTGGAAAACAGATGGTAGAAGGTAAGGTAAGAGGAGATAGGTAGATACATGTGTAAATACACTAAATAACCTTAAGTAGGCCCGAGAATCGCCAGGCCTTGTAACCTAAGGTATAGAGCGCAGTCAGGTACAGGGGAATGCCTAAATAGAGTGGGCCGAGGTAAAAGAGAGTGGCCTGAGAGCTGTGGAGTGGACCAATGCATAGTCCAGACCGCGGGAAAAAGCGTCGGTCCTCTCGGTCTATGGCCCGAGAGTGGTTCGGGCCACAGGAAAAACATCGGTCTTCGTCGGTCTTAGCTCCGAGAATGTCAGTCCTATGAGATGTAAGGCCTGGGAAGGTTTCGGGGTGATTGGATTGTCTCGGGGTGAGGTCTAGGAGCCTGGGATGGTGTGTGGATGATGGAAGAATGCATGGATAGCACTGTAGAGTGAGCTAGTGCTCTACAGCGTCAACAAGCAGCTCATCGCCAAAGCCAACAATCAGCGACTCTGCACAAGATGGCAATGCAGAGAGGGATGTACCAACAAGAGATGCTTCACGCACCAGTGCTCTGGCTGTGGATCAGCAACTCATGGAGCTTGCTGTTGCCCTCGAGCACAGAAAGTCCCAAGCACTGACATCCTACATTCCTGATTCCTGGCAGGAGCTCCTCACTGCAGCGAACCTCCTCGAAGAATTTGGTGACATCCCTAGTGGTCTAAAGCATGGTTTTGTAGTTAACTTCCCTTCCATCTCATGAGTACAATCCCCCACTAATTCTCCGTCTGTCCATACATTTTACGACCAACTTCATGAAATATTGCAAAAGGAAATAGGTAAAGGTAGATACATTGGACCCATCCCACTATCATTAATAGAGCACGCCATTGGACCATACCATTCATCCCCTTTATCCATAATACCCAAGCTGGGCAAACCAGGCAAGTACAGACTAGTGCAAAATTTCTCTTTTCCACTCACACCATCCCCTTCCCACCCTTCGCCGTCCATCAACTTGCATGTAGATCCCACTAACTTCCCAGCCTCATGGGGAAAGTTTTCCATAGTTTACCTACTAATCTCACATCTTCCGCCAGGATCTGAGGCAGCGACACGAGATGTTGCCAAGGCCTACCGAACGATCCCCCTCCATCACTCACAATGGCCCACCGCCGTCGTCCGTACGTCAGAAACTCATGGCTGCATTAACACATGTACAGCCTTTGGTGCCACACCATCTGCAGGCAGCTATGGCCACTTAGTGGATGCAGGTGCCCATCTATTCTGCTTCTGTGGAATTGGACCACTGGATAAATGGGTAGACGATCACATCTTCCTCCGAATCTGAAAACAATACCTCATTCCTTACAATGAGCTGCAGCATCAATGGTTCCTAGCAA
Source organism: Strobilomyces dryophilus (assembly GCA_038089955.1). Classification (NCBI taxonomy): domain Eukaryota; kingdom Fungi; phylum Basidiomycota; class Agaricomycetes; order Boletales; family Boletaceae; genus Strobilomyces; species Strobilomyces dryophilus. The sequence continues at coordinate 2,498 of JBBPLT010000942.1, read as the reverse complement.
TAGGCCCCGAGGGGAAGCAGCAAGAAGGTAGCCGGATCTGGTATCAGGGCCGCCCCCTCGACGATGGCACAACAGAGGAATTCAATGAACCCTGCCTTTTTCCCATCTGCGACCTTTCTAGTGCCTCACCCAGATCCAAGCACGACCATGAGTTCACATACATGTTTGCAGACATTGATCAGCTATCCCTCGAACTTGGCATCCCCTGGGAGATATCCAAGGACCAGCAATTTAGTCATTCCACCACTTACATCGGCTTCTGCTGGAACCTGCACGAGCGATCAGTCTCTCTCAGTCCTGAGAAAACAACCAAATACGTTATGGCTATTCAAGAATGGAAAGCGAGACATGCGCACCGCCTCGAGGATGTTCAGAAGCTGTATGGCAAGCTTCTTCACACTGCCTCGCTCATTCCTGAGGGCAGGGCATACCTAACGGGCTTAAAGCGCATGCTCGCAGTGTGTGAAAAGAAGCCCTTCATGCCACACCGCCCAGAAAAGACCATCGCACAAGACCTCAACTGGTGGCTCCACGCCATTTCCTCAGGTAGAGTCTCACGTCCCATCACCCCTCCTCCCGCATACACAGACATTGCAGCTTTTTCGGATGCTAGCTCTCATGTCGGAATTGGCATCACCATCGGCGACCACTGGCGCACATGGCACCTCATCCCAGAATGGACCTCCAATGGAGGCCAGCATGACATCGCTTGGGCTGAAGCCATCGGATTCGAATTCCTCATCCAGTCTGCAGGTAGTCTTGCCAGCTGCCCAACCCACCTCATTGTCTATGGAGACAACACCAGCATCATTGACAGCTGGAGAGTCAGTCGTCACCGCAACAAGGAAATCAACGATGTATTCAAACGCATCCACCGCATCCTTGGGGACAACACATTTCCCATCTGCAGCGTTGCTTGCCGCTATGTTGCCAGTGGTGACAACCCTGCAGACCATCCCTCACGAGGCATCTATGGTGACCCTTCCCGCCTCCTCCCTCCTATTCCCATCCCTGAGTATCTTAGCCACCTTGTCGTCGACTTCTCCACCCCCACCCATCCCCGAGAACTCCGTGCCCGAGGCTCCAGTGCCCTCTCCATTCCAACTAGCAAATGCAACAACCGCACTCAGCATGTCCGCGAAGCAGTCCACACGGCAAGGAGACAGCAGCGAGAGGACGACGAAATCATCCGTTTTGCCCTCCATGCCTAGTAACTCAACCTCACGCTTCGCTGACTCATTTCACATCCGTTGCGACGCCCCACCATCCTCCAAACCTCGACCCTACAAGCCAGACCTCGCTCCTCTGCCCTCCCCACTGTGTCCCCATTGCCTGGCTCGTCAACGCCTTCTCCTCTGGCTCCCCTCGACTTCCTCCCCTCGTGCCAACCCTCACTCCCAGAACGGCAAACCTCTCATGGACGATGACATTAATCACGTACTAACCGTCATCGGCGCCTCGTGGGCTGATTCTACCAAAGAAGTCTACGGCACTGGCTTGCTAATTTACCACGTATTTTGCGACGTACACAGCATCCCCGACAACCAACGAGCTCCAATATCTCCAAACCTCCTGGCTGCCTTCATCGCTGGCTGTGTGGGTGGCCACTCTGGGTCGGCCGTTTCCAACTATGTCGCAGCGCTGCGCACGTGGCACATTCTGCACGGCCTGGAGTGGAGCATAAACGAGCTGGAATACAAAGCCCTTCTGGAAGGTGTGACCCGGTTAGCCCCCGCATCCTCCAAACGTCCCAAGCGAGCTCCCTTCACCATAGATATGCTGGACAAATTCTGTGAATCCATGGACCTCACCGATCCCCGTGATGCTGCCATCTTCGCATGCCTGACCTGTGCCTTCTTCTCCCTCGCCAGACTTGGCGAGCTCACCGTCCAGGCCATCAAAAGATTTGATCCAACCATCCACATCTCACATGAGAATATCTCTTTTGTTTCCAACCACGGGGGCCTCCCCATTATTAAACTCCACCTACCGTGGACCAAAATCGCTAAATCAGAAGGGGAAGATGTACACTGTGCACCCCTTACCAGAGCCTTATCAGACCCGAAGGCGGCTCTCGACAACCATCTTCGAATCAACCCAGCTGACAATACAAGTCATCTGTTCGCATGGCGACACCTGACCGCCAGTATGTGCCCGCTGTCAAGGAAGGAAGTCACCGATCGTATCAAATCCATCAAAGCGCTACACCCCGAAATGCCTGACCTCAAAGGCCACAGCCTTCAAATTGGAGGTACCCTTTACCACCTATTAAAAGGTATCCCTTTTGACGTCGTCAAGACCATCGGCTGCTGGGAAAGCAAAGCTTTCACCCTCTACCTATGAAACCATGCTCTCGTCCTTGCCCCCTTTCTGATACAACCCTAAACCATCAAGGTCTTAGGCTACCCCTTATGTGAACGTCAACCAACACCAGGGAGTCTTGTGGAGAGAGGAGGTGTTGGAATCAAGGCTGGGCAGGCTTAGGGAGGTCCAAACCC
>JBBPLT010000940.1:0-10762 GCA_038089955.1 Strobilomyces dryophilus | reverse complement strand
AGACATGACTTGCTTGAAAGGATACAGGGGGGACGAGCGGTGGTGGACGAGAAGATACGACTTTACCCCCTAGTACATTCCGCGCGTGCATCCCGTGCAGCGTTTTGCCTCCTTCTACGGTCCTCCTGTGCCATTCGTTCCTGGTGTTCGACATGTGCTTCCACCGCCGCTAAAGTTGTACCGCTTGGATAATAGGTGGTTTGCCATCTCTTGAGCGTCTCCTTTAGCGCCGTAGTGGCAAAGGAGTCAACAATTATGCCGGCGTACGCTGCATCCAACAGCATTCGGCAAGGCTGACTGTCGCGATCTGCGCGTATGTTAACCGTCTCCCCCGCAACTCTGTTAGCAAAGGAGTCTCCTGTAGCAAAGACGTGCGCAGTGCATAGTTTGGTACGAGGCGATACATTTGGATCGACATCTTTCGAATTCAAAGCGAAATTCGGTGTCTGTGAAGCAGAGTTGATGATCAGCCATTTATGCAGTGAAAACAAGGATAACTCACACAGAGGAACGCCATCACTTTGCCAAACGTATGTTGATGATGAGTCTTTGCGAGTAGAATTCCATTTCGCACGTTGTCGATGGTGGTTACTACATCAGACCGTTGACCGGGGTTCGTTCGAGTCCGACGTTGGGTATATGTGGTTATGTACTGCGATATAGGTGAGCGGCGAATTGTAGAATGAAATAACATACGTTATCTCATTTAGTGTGGGGCAGAATGTGCGCTGCCTCACAATCCTTCTTCCTTATGCGTGTCAAAACACAATCCTTATCCAGCTCACAGACCTCTGCGCGAAACTCGGTCCGTCGGCGTTGATGGCTCACTGGGACGACGTGGGGGTTGTTCACGTGTAGATCTATTGGGAACATTCTTTGCTTTTCAGCATCGCTGAGATGGTAGTAATATTTCGTCGTGACGGCGGGGAGCTGGGCATTGTAGTCGATGGCTTGAGGTGAGGTACTCGTAAGGGAGAGGTGCCCCTCTGCACCAACGACAACCCCGATAGCAAATCGCACCCATTTAAGGGGCCTATGCGTGAACCGATGCCTGCGGAAGGTTTGAATCGGGATCGACAGAGAGTGCTTCCACTCCCATTGCGAATTCGGTTGTGACGGCTTGACGGGAAACATCGCATAGACGTTGACCTCGGCCATGACACGGGCGTTCTATGGATACCAATCGTCTCAATTCTGCCCAAGATTAGCCTTCGTGGTGAACTGGGCTGGGTCCTAACAAACATGAGACCCCGGTGGCGGGGCCATGTGGTATGGCGACCATTGCCGGCAGAACGAGAGTGTGCAGTGGCCACTATCGACGTGGTATGTTTGTTATCGAGTAAGGGTGTGCAGTGTGGATGGGCGAAAGCGAGGGTGGCAGAGACGGCTATAGCAGCAGTGCTCAGAGGGGGATTGAGGGCGATGGCAGCAGGATGCATGAGGTTGTCGACGGGCAGCGACAGCACGCATGAGGGCAAGACGAGAACGAGAACATGCGACGACAGTGGCAACGTGCGCGATGGCGAGGCTGATGCAGCGACGATGACGGCAATAGTTACATGAGGCAATCGCAGGCGGGATCGATGGGGGCGCGAATAGACGGGGGGTTGGGCGCGGCAAAGGCGGCAGGGATGCGAGGCAGAGGCTATAGGAGACAGCAGGTCCGCAAATGAACACGGTGCGAGCGAACTAACAGTGCCCACCTTCCCTCCCCCCCAGCAGAGCACCGACGGTGTGCGGACCACCCATCCGCCACGTTCCCAGAGCGAGTCCCCCGCCGTGTCGCCGTGCCGGCGCGCTCGCCCACCCCCCAAGTTGTGGCCGCGTTCGGTCATTTTGCAACACCGGTACAATGATAGTACTAAATACATTTATTTATACCGGTGGCCCCGGGAAGGTCGATCGGTCACCCATTTGCGAATAAGGGGTCATGAACCTCCTTACCAAACTGTCATGGCCCGTCCTACTAAGAAACGCCGCACAACTCGCCACACCAACCAGGTTCCCAAGGTTTCGGCCAAATTTGACGAAAAGAGTGCATTTGACCTGCCGCTCGACGTGATCATCCAGGTGATTGCCCATGCCCTCTCGCGTCGTCGCGCCGCATGACTTACCTCGCATGTCCCTAGGTCTGCCAGTACTTGGAACCAGCAGATATCGTCCATCTGTCTCGGACGACGAAACCTCTTCGTTCTCTCCTTCTCGACCGCCACAGATCTCGTCATGTATGGAAGACGGCGTTGGATGACGTCCCCGGTTTACCACCGTGTCCTGATCATCTATCCGAGCCTGCGTACGCCCATCTCGCGTTCGTCCCAGAGTGTCACGTAACGTTTTCTGTTGCCGCTTTCGAATGAAAATTGACGGTGGCACTCAGGGATGTTCGAAATGTTGCAAAGTCATATTATGGGAACTCCGAATGCGATGTTGTGTAAAGTGTCTTTCTAAGATGTAAGTTCTGCAGACGCTCGATACTCTGGAGATGGTGGTTCGTCGGGGGCTTACGTGCGCTCGTAGAACTGTTTCCCTCCCTGAATGGAGCTCAGATGACGACATGGAGTCTGTCTCTCATCTGTCCGAGGGAAATTCCTCACAGCTTGAACTTACCGACGACATGATATCTATCTCTCACTCGGTTCATTTGCCCCTCAGCGATGCTTATGCCAGTTCCTCCTATCTACCTTTTTATCGTTTATCGGACTGGGAGACGTTATCGAGTCACGTGGAGAATTTATGCAATGTTCCATGGAAAGCTTCGTGGCGAAGGAGAAATTGATTTGGGATCCAATGAATCAGGTAGGGAGTACCGAACAAAGACTGGTCTGCGATGCTGAGATCTGACTCACGACATTGTTGCAGCACGCCGAGTCGTGCTACGAATGGAACTTACAGGCGAAGAAGAATCGGATCACGCGTGTGCGACGAGAGAGAGCAAAAGAGTAGGCTTCTGCCCTCCTTTCGAAGGTACTTGTTTCATTTGAATTCAGGATCGAGAGACACCTCCGGGCCCTGGGCTGGACCGACGACATCTATTATTCAACCTGCTTCCTGGAACTTCCCGCAGTCGATAAGCCAGAGCCCTTGACCTCGGCTGGTAGGCCTCTAGAAAACAACCAGTATCTCTGTTGCTTACATTCTACCAGAATGGCCAGAAATATCCAATCAAGTCATTGCGTCGCTCCCAAATGTCAGACTTGCACGGATTGTTGAGATTTATAGCGATCGTTTCAACACATTTCACAAACTACTCGGAGGCGCCATTCGTCGTGAATATCCTCATCTCCGAGCACGTCCTCAAATAATTGACCTTCTCTTGTTACCACCCATCCGCAATGTCCTCGAGGGTGACTTCAACACCCATATGGACTCTCGCAAAATAAAAGGACAGATCAAGAGGATTCTCCCTCGATTAATGCGGAAATGGAGTGACGATGCAGTAGACGAGCTTACAGCATTTGCTGAGCGGCAACTAGGTCCTGAGTCTACTGTGGATCATCACAACATCGTGTTCACGTGCACCGAATGCCGCCCCTCCATGGGATTCGATGCCGCGTTGTCCCACCAGCACCTATATCGAGAAAAGTCCTTCGGGGGGGATTGGTACGAACACGTGGAAGAATCCAAGATCTATGAAGAAGCCGCCCAAGAATTTGAATCAATTCGAAGCCTCGAGGTACTCCAGGTCGACAATAGCGCGTCAAGGGACCTGTCCAGGTTGTCTGAGAGGCTCGGATGCAAGTTTACCATTGTTCCTGACGAGGTGCGTTTCCTAATGTCGAGCGCTTTGTTCTCGGCTCACGACGTGTCCCTTAGTCCATCGAAATAGCGTACTGACGACACACGATTCACGACATCACGCGCGAAGGACTGCCACTACGGAGAACTAGTACTGGATATGTGACAAAGGCAGCATCATGAATGGTTGTTAAAAGTTGTATGGGAACGCAACTTGCGGGTGAGGCAGATGTTATTCGCGATAGCGGACAAGGTAGTGACGCGTCGCTACGAGACAAACTAGGTGCACGTAGCGAGTGATTCTACTCCAACAACGGTATCACAAGTTTAGCAAAGGCAGATGTAACCCCCTTACCACCTGAGGAGCAAGATGCACAACAGTGCACGGAATGCGTATGCAGCTAGATATAGGGTAAGGTTGTATCTTATGTGTGGCGGACGAAAGCGGTTATTCTCGTCTTGACTCTTTATCATCAACATGCAGTGAAAACGCTTGAGGACAGTCTCCAGCTAGAGCAGTAGGGCGACATGCCAGAAGATCACCTGTTTGCAAAGTCAGCAGCAACGTGCCAAACACAGGTTCAGATGACCTCGATATCTCCTCAATGGTAGGCAAGGATGATCTTTTTCGAGCGATATTGGACCCACAGTCCTACTGATGCATCGTTACATAGGTAACTGACTCTCGTGCACAACTCTCGCCCCAGTAGCCTGATGTCCAGGGAACAGTGCAGTAACCCGTGGGCGTCCCAGCGCGGATCTGTGCCCTGTAGGTCAGTACCCGCTCGGAGGATCGCCCCTGTCATGTTCGTTCGTTCGCCACCACATAAAAGGCGCTACGGGGTGACGGACGAGGGTTGGGGCCCGAACTGACGCTATCGGGCCTGAAGGTCAGTGCTCACTCTTGAAGATTCAGTGGAGAGTGATGGCGAGGTCCCGGCACTCTCCAGTTACTCCCACAAGCCCCGAGTATGAGCGCGTCCAAATCCTCCCATCTCCCTCATCGCTCCTACCGTTTTATTTCGACCTTTGTCACTTGTCCGTCGTTTCACTAGTGCTTACCCGTCGCCATCTCCATATCTATTCGAGTGCCATCGCCGACCTCATCCCCCGTCGTGTTCATCCAATGCCCCCCATCGTCCCCTTTGTGTCACCGTCGTCGCCGTTGCCCTCGCGCACATTGACATCGCCGCGGCTATGTTCCATACCCTCATCCGACGATGGCGACGTCGCCGTCACGTTCGCCGTCGTCCGCCTTCATGTGCAGACAATGATAGAAACTGACGTTGGCCGCCAAATTCCGTCATAATTAGGAAATAATGTACGAGGACTGAGCTGGTCCTCCTCACCTTTCTCAGTGACGCCAGCGACACGATGACAACGACGGACCCCAGGGCCTAAGGATTGGCCTTGTGAACAGCCGAATCATTCCAATTTAGGTGGGTTTCCGTCATCTCAAGGCGTCCGAAAGATCTGGGCAGATCAGGGCCCGAGGGGATCCCAGTGCTCCACAGATTGCCTCATGAGGAAGCTCCAGCCGCACCCCTTCCTATGCTCCAAATACTCCGCACAACCGATGATCAAACACGGCCGCGGGACGGAGGGAGGGGGGTGCGTTCGTTCAGCTGCCTCCTGCAATGGTGCAGGTTAAGCAATCTCATCTTGTGACACGGCGAGGGTGACGACTGGAAATTACGACCGGATTAGATACATTTGACATAGTTCAACTTATACACACTGATACTAGCTCTGTTGCACGGCTTGAAAATATCACTGACGTGGTTAGGTGCATTACTGGCACCAGCATGATGTCATTTTGTAAGTCAACGATGTATACTACCGGGATTAAGATAATACAATCCCTCCGTCAACAGAAATCTATGTCAGGTACGGTGAGCCTTGCGGAAAGTTCTAGAGTCAAGATCATCAAAGAAAAACTTACGCATTGACCTGTTGAGTCCACGTGAGCGGGCGACAGCTGTTATGAAATGAATAGATCCTTACCCGTGATAAAGTACGCCTCTTTAGAGGCAAGGAAGCTCACAAGATTCGCGACATCCTCAGGCTGACCCTTATGTTTGATAGGGGCTGTGCCCAGGCGCTACAACTGATATTGAAGTGCAGAAAGCATGCAACAGGAAACAACCTACACCTTGAATCCAGGCGGCCGCTTCCGGATCAGTATTCAAGAGCGGTCCTCCGTTATCGAATGCACCGGCCGCTGTCAATACTTAGTCACACATCTTAACCGGCCTGCTTGACTCTTACTTACATAACGGCGTCTCAATGAGACCGGGAGCATAGCAATTCACCGTGATGTTGTACCGGCCAAGTTCCAATGCTAGTTCGACTAGATATCACGCTGAAGAACAAAAATACAAGATCCGCTTCTTACCAGCAACTTGTGTAAGGCCTCTGACTGCGAACTTGCTGGCGCAATACGCAGCAATCAAGTGCCCGCCCATCTTCCCGGCGACGGAGCTCGCAGCAACAATCCGCCCTCCGCGACCTTGTTTGATCATCTCCTGTGCGGCGTATTTGTAGCACAAGAAGGGCCCGCGTGCATTGACGGTCATGATCCGTTCCCAATCCGCTAATTCGGCTGGGGGAACCGGAGTCAATTTAGACAGTAGGCAGCATACAAGGATAGTTGTAGTACCAGAGATCAGAGGCGCATGTCCGCCGATGCCTGCGTTCGCAACCATCTGAGAGCAAAATTAGCAACCGAGAGTATGGTTGGAGTATGGCTGGCCACTGACGACGTCCAGACCTCCAAGTTCCTTCGAAGCGTCGTGCACCATTCCTTTAACATCTTCCTCGACAGATACGTCTGCGGGGACCAACGAAGTTCTTCGGCCAATCCTCTCGATGTCGCCCGCAACAGCCCGAAGCTGATCACGTTTGGAAGGAACATCATTCAGTGCGATATTGAACCCGTCTTTCGCAAGACGGAGCGCGATACCACGTCCAATACCCTGTGCGGATCCAGTGATGAGAGCAACGCCTTTGGCGATAGACATGGGTTTCTGAAAGGTGGGGAGAAGAGCTCAGTCGCTGCAGTTTCCAACCCCGATGATGAACTGCCATCATAGAAGCGACCTAAAGCCTGGGCGCTGAGTCTCAGAATTTGTGACAGAGCGGTTTTCGGCGAATTTTTTTGGTATTGGCGATAGGTCTGCGCGGCTGCACCTACTTCTGGATTCTTATAACTTCGCCTGCAGCCATCGTCATAAGGTTTGACCGCTCGAGCCCAGGTGAGTAGAGGGCCTGGATGCTGAAATGTAGTAGTGCACGTGTGAGATAAATTGTAGTCTGAACAGGACTCCAGCCACTTCGCCGAGACCCCGAGGCAACTGACCTGAGAGCGACGTCCAAATGGCAGTCAGGATCTTGTTCTCCACGAAGACGCTAAGTGGCCCGACGTATCAGCTGGTACAAGGCATCACCATTTATTATTCAATTCCATGAAGCAAGCATCCAAGAGTCCTGAAACATCGATAAGCACTTAAATCCCAAGCCCGAGTGGTTCTCTCTCTCCATACCATACTAACATTTACATTAGAACGCGAGATCACGATAATTCGTCTCGCCCAAGAATACTCGCACGAAACACTCGCACTTCCCGATGTCCTGTATTCATTTCTTCCCAGTGAAAGTCTTTGATGATTCATAATCGGATCCTTCCCCACCCTCGGAGGCGATGTATGCAAAAGACTTCAGAGGACCAAAGCCCGCAACCAAGGACGCGGCGCACCGAACGTGAAACCGCACCAAGAGGTCAGGATACTTTCTCGGCGACCTTCCTCTCGACGAGATGACCCCTCCATGGACGATGATCTATCAAGTCCAGTCATTCGCGGTGACAGGAAACTTACCCATTGGCCTAAGGTGACACAAAGATAACCAACAATACTCGCAATATCCCCCGGCTGACCATCATCCTTGATTTATCGCGCGGTTATGTGCTACGAGTTGTAGTTACAGTGAATGCGTCAAAACCGGGCGGGAGAACTTGCGCTCATAGCCGAGGTGAGCATTACCTGGTCTGACTCTGCAACATTATCCAGTGCGCTGACCTGACTTTAGTTCGTATTTAGTTTCGCATCGTGGGCAGATATATCGACGCGCACGCACAGGCATTTGGATGAGACCAGGAGCATAGGCATTCACGGTGATATTGTATTCGCCAAGTCAAATGTTGAATCGATCAGGTGCCTCCGTGCAAAGAGGAAAAGACAAAGCCATCACCAATACTGTGTGCCAAACCTCTGACTGCGAACAGAATTGCTGGAGCGTTACGCTGTATTTGACTGGACGCAGGACCTTCCAAAAATAGACGCCGTGCCGATGATTCGCTCTCCACGACCTTGTTTAATCATCTGCAGTGCTCTATATTTGTAGCACAAGAAATGACCGCGTAAATTGACTGCCATAATCCGTTCGTCTGTTCAACTCGTATAGCATGCGTCAGCAAAATCGACACACCTAGCAAGTGGTCACTTTGAAAGGCGGAAAGGTGGCCGGCTCTCCGGCCGATGTGCTACTGGTATGTAAAGCTGGAAATGTACGCACTACCGGCATCGATGAGACGACACTGAGGGAAGTAAAAACACTTGAAATCAGCGCCAAAAATCACTGTAAATCAGTAGCCAGTGCCACTTGAAATCAGTGACACGCACTGAAAATCAGTGTCAAAATGTGTCACTGATTCGCGGTTTTTGCTATTAGAAATCAGCGTCAAAGACACTGAATTTGAGTGCATTTGGCACGTAAAAATAATGTCCGTAGCACCGAAATGTTGCGACAGAACCACTGCTTACAGCGAGTTGAGCAGTTAACAATCACGACCAGTAATATAATAATAATATTGAACACTACTACAACACAAACTCGAGGTGCTAGCGTACAACGATTTGATTGTCAATCCTGTGACTGTGCCAGTGAGATGATGCCGTCTTCGATGTAGCAAGACAACCAACAGGGCGACGGTGTGGGTGTGGTAATAGCGTGCTGCATGGTCGCGTCGTTGTCGTATGTTGTCATCACGTCGACTCGTGGGAGGAGGCGGGGGTGCAGTGAGGACATAGCAGCAACAGCGTGCGTGCATGGACGTCCTCATTCATGAGGACGCGCGAGGGCGTGCGGGGTGCGGAGGGTGACGGCAAGGACAGAAGTGGACGCGTGTATGTCACGAGAGCATGGCAACAATGAGGGCGGACGAACTGGACACACGTTGCATCACTTCGTTGTCGTCGTCGCTGAGTGGGACAGTGGTTCCATTGCATCGTCATTGACGCTGTGAGCTCATCATTGTCATTGTGTCGAGGGAAGGTTCTTACCGGCAGGTATAACTATGTAGTTCCCTAAGCTGCTGCATGCGAAAGAGTGGCTCATGACTTCTGTAGGCGTCAGGCAATCATCAATTGCAGATGTTGATATGAGAACGGAGAGTCAGGTATGCCACCTATCAGCTGTTGAAATCGCAGTCAAACTACGCGCACCTTTCTCGTAAATGTGATTACATAAACCGGCGACATCCTGTACGGACAAATCGCATCCATACAATAGCAACCACAGGGACTCGCCAAAAATCGTGATCTAGACACGTTGATATCACATTAGACATCTGCAGAAAAAATAAGTGGAAAGGAGCGCACGAAATGGACAGAACGGGCATGACGACAGTGTGGAAGCAAGAGCGGTTTAGTCGAAGCTTAAAATTCTGCCCGCGTTTGTGGCACGTGCTCTAGTCACATGATATTGGCGAACCGGGTCGGCCTCAGCGTCTTTGATCGTCCTCTTGTAAGATTCTACTTCCTTCTGCCGCGAGCACTCTCGGCACTAGATGCAAACGTTACTGATTCACGACTCTAGTCCAACAGACTTCCGTCCACGACATCCTGAGTTGTGCCCGTGTAGCTTCGACTGCCAAAATGCAATCCTTCAGTGAGACACAATGGCCGTGACCTGGGTGTCAAGCTGGCCCAATGAATCACGAACAGACAAGTTATTGGCTGTACGTGACCACTCCTGTCTTGGCTCAAGGTGTTGTGGCATACATTTGCGTCATTACAGATGGCGATCATATTCTTCGTACAAGCCCGTGAAATCCATTGAACCTCATTCGCTGATTATTTCGGCCACGTTCTGAGTCACAAGTGACGCACAACCTACCTAGTGGAGAAGATCTCGTCCTTATACCAATGGAAAGGACTCCTGAAAGGAAGATGTATGACGACTCGAAAGGCGAGCATTATAACTGACATCTGAAGTTGTTACCGTACGGTTTCGAAGAGTAGGACATATCGGGCAGTGGTAGTGATACATTGTAGTAGTACAGCCGGGTTGCAACATTCAGTAACTACGCACATTACTTATATGCGCAGGTCAGGATGCTGAAAATCAATGTCGTCCCAGGGCAGTTACTGAAAATCAGTGTCATCGAGATGTCACTGAAAAGATGCGTCCATGAAGTCAGTGACAACATCACTGATTTCCCAGGGATCAGTGACGCTGCCGCTGATTACAAGTGATTTTACTTCCCTCAGTGGTACAGACATCCCGAGCCAGATCCAAAGCGATCTCGTGCATATTTGATTACGGTTCGCTTTGTGGACATTCTATAGGTCAATAGCATGGTTCGCGAGGTGTCAGAATGAAGATTGAGAGGGGGAATAGAATGCTATTCAACGAAAACCATATCAGTGTGACAAGCGCAGCGGACAGGGGTGTCACTCTCGCCTGGTATTCATGATCCGCTTTAATTATCACCCTACGAGTGATAGAGTACGCGGTACGGAGTTTATCAGGTTCTCAGCATGGTACGGTGGGCAAGAAGGATCAGGTTGCCTTTTCGAGGTATGGCTTTTCTGCGTGTGAGTCGGGGTGACACCTGACCTTGTCAGCGAGCCCTGCGTGGCCACAGCTGAGCTCGGCTAATGCAAGGGTGGGATCACTACCCATAGTGAAATGAACGAGCAAGTACCATGAGCAACAGAATGAAGCAAGAATTCTTCATTAGACAGCG
>JBBPLT010000939.1:0-10763 GCA_038089955.1 Strobilomyces dryophilus | reverse complement strand
CGTCAGCCACCCTCTGACGGCCTGTCGCGACTTCCAGGGGTGGTCACAGAGTTGGAACACATCAGAGCTGTGGTCCGAAACACTTCGGCCCACGTCGTCCTCGCAGAGACCACACACGGCACGGTCAAATAAGTACTCGGCATGATGTCCGAGGCCGACTGGGTCCATTTCGCATGCCACGGCATCCAAGACGCCGAGAATCCGACGTCCACCGGGCTCTGTCTGGCAGACGGCCGACGGTTGACGCTGCGGGACGTGATCGCGCTGTCGCGACCCCGCAGGGGCCTCGCGTTCCTCTCGGCGTGTCAGACGGCGATGGGGGACGAGCAGTTGTCGGACGAGGCGATCCACGTCGCGGCTGGGATGCTGTACGCGGGGTACGAAGGGGTCGTCGGGACTATGTGGTCTCTCAGCGATGAGCTCGCCCCGGACGTGGCGCTGGAGGTGTATTCGAAGTTGCTGGAGAGGGCCAAGCCGGACCACAGGGAGGCAGCGTGGGCGCTGCATGAGACGATTGGGCGGGTGAGGAACGGGGGGAGTGGGTTCGTCGCTTGGCTGCCTTTCGTTCACGTCGGTCTTTGAAGTCGTACAGTCTCGATCTTTTTTGTCCATGTTGGTGTATAATATGTTCCATGTGTACGGCCCGTGCGGGTGTGGTTATAGACTATGGCGTAAGTTACCTTGTTTACAAGGTCACTGGGGGGGAGAATTGTGGCTGTGGGGGGATGAAATCTGTTCCCGTGGAAACTAGTTTCTAGAAATTGTTTATTACAGTTGGCTCTCTACTATGTACGTCACGCTACTGACTTGAGTTCTTTTCATTTTCAATGACAGTTCTCAGAATGTTATCTTTCCACCACTCCTCTCTCTCCTTGTCAAGCATTGCTAACCTCTGATCTTCTACACGCAGAAATTTACTTGGGTGCAAAGTAACTTGTCGTCGAAATCGCACAAGTGTCGGATTCTTTCCCTGCCATGACATCATAACAAAGCCACATATATGTTGAAAGGTGTTGACATACCCATGGGTGGAGAGGCAATGTCATGATAGTCTCTAATGTATATGTGGCTGTAAAAGGCAGTTGTTTTCACAAAATGGGTTTCTTCTGGTTTCTGTCTGTTATACTGAACATTTGTTCCATAGGGATCACTGTTATCATGTTATCCTGCAATCCTTCCAGTCGAGAAATCTTGGTTGTTTGCATTTTGTCAGGCAACTGTATGATTGGTTTGGGTGGTTTATATTGTGTTTTGTGTTCATCTAGCATTATTTTTACTATCTCACCTTTAGCTCTGTTTGCAATGTCAAGATCTGTTTCAACATTATATGTGATCATGACCTTCATCACAATGCCCAAGAGAGCTAAATCTGCCAAGCCTCCTCATTCTTGTTTTTAACTGTTCCTCTCTGGCTTGGATGTGATTGCAAATTTGTCTGATCAGGTAATTTCTTTGTCTCCTATCATGTTGACAATTTTTTTTGGCCATAGCAACATTCCATCAACAACAAACAGAGTGGAGGACATCATGAGTCAGTAATGATAAGTGATCATTGCATAAGGTGGGCAGCAGTCAGAAAACATTCATACAGCACATGTCCCTTTCAACAGCTCGTTTTGTGCATACACCTCAACTCAAATCTATGCATTCATCCAACCACATCTTGCACATGTGATGATACGACTGCTTCTCTGTTTGGTATAACATGTATCTCAACAAGTACTACTTAACGAAATCAACGGTGACTGTGGGACTCACTTACATAAGGCATTTTCTTTTTTATTTATCGTTCACTTCGAAGTCACCTCCGCGGCAACAGATAGTGGGTTATCTGCGGTAAGTGAATGGAGTGGGAGTGTACTAACTCCCTTCGCTCACCGCAGGTAACCCACTGGGCCAGCACAAACACTCACCCCAATTGGCTGTGCAGGCTATCGCCAACGGCGACCATATCTGCCCCATCACTGGCATGCCTTTTCAAGTGACAGGACTTGCCGCTCGCTGTAGTGCCGTCCCCTACTTGAGCACCAACACTCGTGCATCACATCTACGATGAGCGCCTGCTCTCATCCATCACGTCCGCTGGGTCCTGTTCGAGTGCCAGTGCTATCATCGGCCCCGCCGAATTTATTCAAAATACGGTCGCTCACTCGTCGCCCTCACGATATCTATTTTGGCTCCTTTCCTCGTCCATCACCACTTATTGCCGTGCTTTTTCGAGCGCCAGCCCTCGCCTCGTTCTTTCGAATGCTGACGCTCGCCACCCCCTCCGCGTGTCTATTCGGGCCCCACACCTCATCGTCGCCACTGTGCTTCCATTCGAGCGGAAATGCTCACCCACCCTCATATGAGGACACGTACCCGTGGCAAAGGGTAGCAGGTTGACGTGGATGGTATACGTCGTATCTGCATGTTTCTAGTAACATGACCTGATTACCGTAGTTCTATCACTGCAAGGAGACGATGAGGTAACACCGACTACATCAACGGCGACGGGACGATGAGGAATCAATGGGAGGGATGGGACCCTGGTATCATCTGTACACAAACTTGGATGCCGCGAGGATGCAACGTGCACGGAGACACCAAAATGATGTATGGGACAACGGCGTCAGTATGACGCGTTTGCAAACAAATCCACCGACAAGGGATGTCCGTTGCAGCATGCACCGTAGATTAGCATACATGGTATTTCGTCATCGGTTCGCCTAACAACGTACCTCTACTGCACCTGGACCGTTCCTACAGCCTCCATCAGCTCGCTCAACGGCGCCTCCTCCCGAACCTGAACGACGATCAGGCTGTCCAGAGTCGCGACCCACCTGAACCGCGAACACCCACACGGGGCGAGCAACAACCCACCAAACGGTTGTCGAAGCCTGGCGAGCAGCCGAAGAGTGCGCGTCTCCAGATCAAACAGCGGCTCATCGAACGAAAGTCCTGGTCGACGAGCGGACCAATCCAAGGGTGGACCTGGCGCAGACCTCTCGTCCCAGCGAGGTCGACCGTCGTTGCATGGTACACATCGGAGAGCGACAAGGGCGGAAGGTCATGGAGATGCTCATACAAGTCTATAATGACGGAGAAGTCGAGAATGGATGATCGCAATGCAGAGACCATCTGATCCATGTCAGAGGTCTCGACGGCTTGGGGAACGTGCAGTGGCTCGATCTGTCTCCCATCACCAAACACATCCTTCGCGCGCGCTGTACTCTGTCGGCTACTCCACGTCGGAGTCTTGGAACATCAGTTCGACGACTTAGGTAAGTAAATAATAGAAGAACACATTTATGAACGTAACCGTCCACTGCATCTGCTCGAGACGCCAGTGATCGCAAATCGGTGTTGCTGAAGTTTAAGGCAGCATTGATGAACCGTGGTGTTTAGGTGATGCCGCAGCGGCGAGGGCGAGTGAAACTGAGACTGTTACTTGAATTAAGTTACTTAGCCTCCGCCGAGCCTCGGCGATCCTCTCCCCCCAAGCTAACTACATATCGTGGACTAACCGTTGGCTCTGGTCGAACTGTATCCCATGCTCGAGGATGAAGGGACCAAGCACAAACACTGGGGAAAACATCTGGATGTGCCTGCTGGACACTTCTTCATGCGCCCCATCAAATTTTAATCAAATTTGCTTCACTCTCCAGGTAATCATCCGTGGCTCTGACCTTGCAAAAAGTTCGTGATGGTGCAAGTCGGAACGAGCGATCTGGCTCTGTAAATACAAAGAACAAATAAGTAGCACGCTACATGCGACGCCGCCCAGATCCGATCTCTCGTCCAATCATGCCGCGGAATGGCGCACAGCGCAAGGACGTCGGGAAATCAAGATCCAAAAAGGATGCATCGAATCTTAAGGCATGCCAAGTACTTAGGCAATCCTCTGGATGGCGGTCTCGAGGCGTGAAGTGTCATCCTCGAGCACGATGTATTGTACATGGGTAAGTTTGATTACTTTTGTATTTGCATGCTCGGGACATGCACTAGGTTCGGAGAGTCTAAGTTTATGTGACTGATGCCTATCGGATATAGCCATAATCGGCGGTTTGCAACGAGCAAAGGCGCGCTGGTTGGGGTTGTCATGATGTATGGGTGCGTGGACCCCTCCTCCCCGCCGCCCATCGCAGACACTGACACTCCTCCTTTCTGCAGGTTCTCTTGCAGGACCTACGTCTCGCTCCTCCTGGTGCCCGCCTGCATCTCTATGGATGACATCGACGATATCTGCCAATGCATGGGTCTATTCCCGAGCTTTGAGGCCTTGGCGCACTCTGTGGCTTTCTCATGATGCCGCGATCAGCTGGCGTGCTGCCGTTCTGGGTGTCTGGCGCCTTCATGTCGACAAGTCGATGGGTGAGTTCTGAAGTTGTGCTGATCTGCGCGCACCACGGGCGTAAAGCACGCAATCAATCACGAACAACGCAAGGCAGTAAATTCCTGCACAACATACAGAAACGAAAACACTACAAAGCACTGCTACACATCTTCTTCCCTCAGCTTGACCTAGACGTGGGTGATTTTGATGCCGTATTCGTCGATACATGTGGAGGTCAAAATTTGTCCATGCTGCACAATGTTCCAGACATTGGCCTCCCTGTAGTTGTATGTCCCAGTTGTGCCGTTAGCTACGATGTCCGCAAAGACCACCGGGGGGAAGTTTGCGAACGGAGCTGGTTTGCCATCCACTCTAAGGTCTCCGACGATCCATACCGCGTTCCGCTTACAGAGCGCTTGAGCAGCATCGCCGACATAGGCGGGCGCCCATACGAGCTTCCTCGTAGTCAGATTGTCAATCTCAACTCTGCCTGCAGTTGCATTGAACAAGGCAACAGTCATTCTGAGTAGATCTCCGGGAGAGATGTCGAGGTTTCCGGGAAAGGTGTGGTTGGACGAGTCAATGGAGTATTTGAACGATTGAATGGGGTTGGGGAACCATCTATACGAAGCTGGGAGAAAACGGACTGGTGAAGCGGGTGGACAATGCATCCTTTGAATCCCTTACCATGGTAAAATACGCTATCGTCCTCTGCAACGCCGAAGATTACTCCGGCAGAGAGAGAAGCGTTCTTGCACGTGTCATCGTCGATGCCGACAAAGGCAGCGGCAGAAGTATTTCGTCCGGAGGGTTCAGGAACCTGAAAGACGGCGCTGACTGCAGTGAAGTTTTCTCCCTAACAGAATGAGGCAGTGTGAGCACAAGCAGGAAAAGGTCGATGTGATTGACAGTACACACATTCAAGGTGGCCCCTGCCCAATTGTCGCTCACGGAACTGAGTCGCCTACTCTCCGGCTGGTGTTGCGGGGAATTCCAGTGATGGCGACGCGCCAGGACGGAAAAAATGAACAAGAAGCTGGAAATGAGGGTGAGAGTAAAGCCCATGGTTTACTGTTAATAATGCCCGAGGCCAGAGTCAAAATTCCGGCACGACTTCGCTCTTTTATGTTTGGGCAAGTCGCCATATCAGTGGCCCATCCTCGCGTGTACAGAGTATGTCGCAAGGCACAACAGCACTTCAGGATTGAAGTGGTCCTAGATGATCGGGTCCATCGTCTTGGTGACAGTGTCATCCACGACCTTCTAACACGTCGGTTAACTATCAGGACTTAGCTGTATTTTTTAGAGCTGTCATAGCTGTCACACATCACCGTGTTGCCTATCCACGCCTACGGAGACTACACCACAGATGATGAGTTCGAGCTGCAGAGGCTCGGGAACATATCGTAGAGTGGCGTCGGCGAAAGTCGGTGGCACGGCATCTTGACTCCGGGCTAGTGTTGTGCCACCCGGTCCAAAAATCCCAGGTAGGCCCCGGCTTTCGAGGGCTAAGGCTCAGCAAAATTGAGGCCTGAGCCCTTGGTGACAGCCTCACGCGGGCCTCAACCGGAATATCCGGCGTACGCGGAACGACGAGATAGTAACGATGGCGCTAAAATGGTAAATTTTGGCACGGCAGCGCTTGCGATCGCATAAAACACGTTTGGGG
This sequence comes from Strobilomyces dryophilus, assembly GCA_038089955.1. Classification (NCBI taxonomy): domain Eukaryota; kingdom Fungi; phylum Basidiomycota; class Agaricomycetes; order Boletales; family Boletaceae; genus Strobilomyces; species Strobilomyces dryophilus. Next base: position 4,779 of record JBBPLT010000939.1, on the reverse strand, counting down.
CGCGAAAAGTGAAGATGCGAAGGCCAAAAAAAAAAAAAAAAAAGGGAAAAGAAAACGAGAAGACGAACGATCCGGTTCGATCCGAGTGGTAACTGACGTACACGAGACAAAACGAGACGGGGACGACGAGGAGGGACGCTGAAAAGAGCAAGTGCTTACACGAACGCGAGATAAATCCGATATTGAGCACGAAACGTAGAAAGACGTAAAAGCAAGACACAAAATCAGTCTTGAAACGAGCGAGCCGAATGGAAACGCAAACGCGAAACAAGTAAAATGAAAACATGGAAAACGGGAAAATAGAACGGGACCAGTCTCCCCCCCACTGGCCATGTGCGCAAAACGGCAAGGGAGGTGGTGACACGAAGACGAAGTGGGTCATGAAAAATGAATGGCCAGAGTGGCCAAGTCGGTCTGAATCGAAAGAAGGGTGCCCGCAACGCAGGACGGTGGTACGGACGTTGAGCAAAAATAGATGGAAGACAGCGAAAATCAGGGCAGCAGATTAGCCGGCTGGGACGCGAATGAGCGCGACGGCGACATGTGAGATGGTGACGGGGACACGAATGGTTATTGTGGCGATGGCACCTCGTTGCTTGCTGTTTTGGTGGCGACTGTTTGGAGGTTGGCATACGACGTGGAACTGGAAACTGGGGAGCCCGTCATGAAGAAACAGAGCCGGTCGCGGCCCAAGAACAGTTGGCGGTCACCGTTGATGCGGCTGCGTGCACGCCAGCGATGAGATTGGGTGGTATCCGAGATGTTGACGAGGTAACAGGGCAACAGCGAAGAGAAATGTTGGAGATCAGAACGATCGTATAACTTTTTATTAGGTACACTACAGTACGTTCATTACCTTTCCTTTTATGGACATCGCGCGTACAACTTCACGCGCGCCGCTCCCTACCTTTTCCTCCAGTCTCGTGCCACTACGACTGGAGACGTACTCACTTAGTACAGATCGTCCTCTCTGTTCCGAGAAAGATTAGGCGGCGGTTGGCAGTGACAGGGGCGAGAACGACAGTGAGGACAGACTCAGAGGAGGCATAGTTAGCGACAGCGGATGCTGAGGTGAAGGCGAGGACGGTGTGGTAGTTGGTGACGAGGAGAGCACTTGGTGACTGACGAAGCCACGATCGCGCGTGGTAGCGACGTGGTTGCAGTGTGCAAGACTGGTCAGCACGTGAGACGGAGGAGACGAGGCTGAGGACGATTGCGTAGAGTGACTGTGACCCGCGTGCAGTGACCGGCAGAACACTGAATATTGAATGGCGATGGACAGGATCCACACTGCGGAAACGGTTTCCGTGTGGCGCCGCATGGGTACGACAAGCGCGTGGCGCGTCCGCCCTCGTACACAAACTCTGCACCACTGCACCACTGGGACCCATTCGGGGCCCTGGTCCCCCACACTGCGGCCTTTCAAGCACCCCCAAGCGGTGTGGATTGGGAATGGAAATTTCCGACATTCGCGAGTCTGCGCGAAACTGACCGCCACGGGGCCTTTAGCCTCCATGGGCGGCCTGTGCGACGATTCTACACCTGCGTTGGCTCCTAGATTATAATGAATCGCTTGAGTTAGTAGCTAAAAGCGATGCGGCACCGGAAGCGCAAAATCAGATCTTTGCAGGGATATACTAGAGTACGCATCGTAAATTTGCGTCGTACAGAATAGCAGTGAGGAATCTATATGATGTCAACCGTTTGCACAGCCTCCATAAGTTCGCTCAGGGCGCCTCCTCCCGAACCCGAACGACAATCAAGCTGTCTGTCGCGACCCGTCTGTACCGTTCACGCCCAGACAAGGCGAGCAACAGCCCACCAAACGGCTACCGCAGCCGAACTAGCAACCGAAGTGCCCGGGTCCGACCATCAAACAACTCCTCGCCGTCCGAAAAGTCCCGGTCGATGAGTGGACTGATCCACGGATGGATCAGACGTAGACCTTTCATCTCAGAGAGGTCGGCCGTCGTTTCGATCTCGACGTCCCCGAGTAGGGGCGTCGTCGCATGGTACGCACGAGTGTCGGATTTCCAGGGAGGGGAAAGCTTATCAACCTTGAAGACTATCCCAGGGAGTCTCAGGCGACCGGCGGAGAGCGACAAGGGTGAGAGGCGGTAGAGTCGTTGGTACAGGTTGTCGACGAGGGAAAGATCAAGTATGGAGGAGCGCAATGAAGAGACCATGCGATCTATCTCGGATGCCTCAATGGGGGTAGGGACATGTGGCGGCGCGATTTGGTTGTACACGGACAGATTAGCAGGCAGGTAACTGTAATGACTGCCCGAAAGCCCAGTCCACGCGAGAAGTGTCACCTCGTCTGATTGCGTCAGGATATGCTCCAAAAGACGAACAATTGCCAGGTTTCCTTCGCCGTACATGACCGGGAGTGCAACACCAAAAATACCGAAATGCGAGTACGCCATATCTTCCTCGCGCATCGTTTGGCGGCTGGACGCGAAATACAGCTTCTCGCAAGCTCTGTCCAGACCTGGTTGGAGAACGGTCAATTTCTGGGTGGTAGCATTTGTCGCCCGTTCCATCTCCGAGAGGACAGCGGGTGACTCCTTATGGTTGAAGATTTCCAGTCTAAGGTATGGCTTCCAGTCTAAGGTGCAGAATTGAACCACCTCAGAAGTGACATATTCCTGGTGTGTCCATCCACGGGTATTCCATATGCTTTTCCAGAGACAGCCGGCCTTCTGCCACTCCGACAACACGCCCAGGAGATGGACGACGGTCAGCGACGAACGACGATACCACCGGAACATGGCGACGATCGACTCCTGTTGGACGCCCTTGTCAAGCTGATTGACACAACACTTCAAGCCCACTTGTACTGAAGGGCGACAACCAGCTTGCAGAAATTCCGTAGTTTGTCGAACGTCGGAGACGACGGTAGGAGGTAGACAGAATCGTTTTCGACTTGCTGGAATGTGAGTTCTTCGGGTTGCCACTTGTGCGAAAACATGACATAGCGATAGAATTTCGTCACCTCTCCGTGAATACGACTCGGGGGCCATCGTCATCGACGAACGGAGCTCGTCATAGATTTGGAGTTCCTCGAAAGCAGCTGCCTGTTGTATTTTGTCATAGAGACGGCCACTCTCAGTGTCAATAAGCACCGTCGGCAAGTGGCGGACAGCTTCCTCGTTTCGAATCGCCGAGGTCGCATCGATATACTGATTACGCAGCTCTATTTGTAATATGTCAGGATGACAGAATGTGGAAAAAGAAAAAAAAAAGCCCGACCTTCAGCGTGCAGGACTTCGCATCGACGCATTTGTTCGCGTACGCGGACGTGACATTGGAGTTACTCATTGGCTCGTTTAAGCTGTGCGATCTCCGAGTCGTCAGCTAACGGACAGGGTCATCAACAGAGGGTCCGCGATAGTGGCGATGAACACACTCACGCTCATTGGCGACTCGCACAGTGCCTTTTACTCGTCAGTTGCACGTTTGGACTCGGCGAGGTCACGACAAAGCTTGTCGTTGGTTTCTCTAGCCTGCTTGTTTTCGTCACCTAACGGACGGTTATCAACCGAGCGTGAGCGCGTATAGTAAGAAACGTACGTAGACGGGCGTTTTGCTCCTCTGCGGCCCTCTGAACGTCGGCGAGGAGGCGTCGCAGTTGTTCGATGATCATTTCGGGGGAAGCGATGTCGTCAACTGGTAGACATGAGTGATTGATCTATGGATGAGATGAACATTGACGAACACTTCTTTCCCTGCGCATGTATGTCTTTCCTCTCTTCCGGGGTTGCTGGAAGCTGGATGTCGACTGTTTCTGCGTCGAGTGTCTAACGGAAAACAAGACCGCGAAACGAACCAAAAAAGTTTACTCACGTCGATCAAGTGCGACGAAGGAAGTATATCGGCCAAGTCCCGTAGGGAAACTGCCTTCCCCCCGCCGGTTGCGAGGTTGTAGTGGTCTGATATAGCAAGAGACTCGACCTCGTGGTCGAGCTGGATGCAGGAGCCGATTTGCTGATGCGTGGTAATCTCCCAAGCGAGTGATAAACCACGTCGATTTGATCGTCTCGTCCAACGCTCACCATCTGTTATTTTTCTTTGCCGGCGTACGTTGGACAACATGTCTAATCGAGGCGTGATATCAGTTGGAACGATGGACACGTGGATAGTACGCCTTTCTCACGTGTCCCATCGATTCATACATTGCAGCGCCTCACTTGAGCGGACCAATTCGCCCTCGACCTATGACCCTAAGTGCTCATGGATGCAGACATGCAGTGCTGCTGCAAAACCAATGAGTGACGCCGAAACTTTAGCTGGCAGCTGATACCAGCGATGAATTTTTGGCGTTCCGTCGCGTCAATCACTTCCAACTTGTGAGGCACGTGATTACCCAAAATGTGTGCTGGCGTAGCTCGAGCGGGACGCCCCATCGTCTCGGGGGAGCTCTTCCAGCTTCGCACCTCCTACAGCGAACTGTCGTCCGTTCATCCTCACCACGCTCGTAGACTCGGCAAACTGTCCGCTGCGCTGGAACACGCCAGCGTCGCTCGCGAAAAATCTATATCCGCGCTATCGGATATGGCACATGGCGCGACAGATCACACGCCAGAGCCCTCGCGGTGGAGCGAGACAAGCTGCTCAAGGAGATTCGCAGGCTGCCTGGGTTCGAGAGGTTCCTGTTGCACAAGAAGTTCACCTCGCTCCGGGCGTCGGCCCGCGCTGAGCCCGTCGTGATGCTCAACGCAACAGAAGACCGGTGCGACGCACTGATCGTCGTCCCCGGGGTAGACTACGTAGTTCATT
>JBBPLT010000938.1:0-10765 GCA_038089955.1 Strobilomyces dryophilus | reverse complement strand
TATGGTTTCTTCTGTGCGTCGCTTTCCGCTCCGACCTCGTGTTTGGGTACTGACATGGGGCAGGCTACTTTCCGCGGATGGCACTGCTGTTACTGCACATGGTGCTGCTCACCGTCATGCTCGTTACTACCCCGACCCTGGAGCTCGATCAACGTTGGCACAGCAAAACATCAGTACGCTCACTTTCGCATCGTCCCCGTCGCCTCGTTGACGCGTGCCCCTCACACACGTCAGTGAATGGCACTGTCTACGATCCAGAGCGGTCAATACCTCGTCCGACACGAGATCATCGCGCACCATCTCGCGATGATCATAGGTGGTGCCGAGTTTTAACCCCTCCTGCACGCAGGTGAGTCCCCCTGTCCATTCTCCCTGGAGCGAACCGCTCCGCTGACGTGTCGACGCAGATCAACATGGGCGGTGTTCAACCCCAAGGACGCCAACACGTTCACGTCTGCATGTCACGATCGGATGGTCAAGATGTGGTCCCTCAGTTCTGGGACGGCCAACTTCACAATGGACATGCATGACAAGGGGGTTAACTACGTCGACTTTTGTCGGGGTCCGGACCAACCCTATCTGGTGACGATTGGAGACGACAAGATGATCAAGGTGTGGGACTACCTGAGCAAGAGCTGCGTGCAGACGATGGAGGGACACACGAACAATCCATCGTTTGCTGTCTTTCATCTGAACTTGCCGATCATCGTGAGCAGGAGCGAGGACGGGACGGTCAAGATCTGGAGCGGGAACATGTATCGGTTGGAAAACACGCTGAGTTATGCGTTGGAGAGGGCGTGGTGCGTGTCGTTAAGGAGGGATGCAAACAAGATGGCCGTCGGATTCAGCGAAGGGATCATCGTCGTCAAGGTAGGTTTTTCGGTGCGATCGTGGTGTCTTTTTTTCTCAGACTGCATTGGTCTAGCTTGGGCGGGACAAACCGTCGTTCAGCATGGATCCAACCGGGAAACTGATCTACACGCGCAACCAAATCGTCCTCTCAGGGAAAGTGCAGACGCAGAGGGCAATCACATCCCACTGTCCATCAAGGAGATCGGGATGACGGAGATCTTCGCGACCAACCTGATTCACTCGCCCAACGGCCAGTCTGTGACCGTCGTCGGCGTATATCATATACACGGCGCTCGCGTGGGTGGGCGACTCAAACACGTACGCGGTGCTGGAGAGCAAGGTCAAGCTGAGGGTGTACAAGAACTTCAAGGAGAGGGGTGGGGCAGAGATGAAGGGCTCTGGGAGCTGGTCGATCGACGGGTTGCACGGTGGTCCGTTGTTGGGCACGCGAGGCAAGGTGTTTTGGGGGCTGGGAGAGCGGGGAGATTGTGCGGCAGATAGACGTGGATGCAAAAAACGTGCGTCGGTGCATCTCTCGGTGGGGACTCTGCTGACAACATGGGCAGATTTATTGGTCGGGGGACGGGATCCCTCTTGGCCATCACCTCTCAAGATTCGTTTTACGTGTTGCGCTTCGATCGGGAGGCGCACAACGCGAAGCTCGAGGAGGGGACCGAGATCATGGACGAGGGTGTCAAAGAAGCGTTTGAGGTCGTGTCTGAGGTCTTGGACGAGCGAGTGTGCCTTTCGTGATCGTTTGGATGCGCAACTGACAATCCTTGTAGCATCATGACCGTGACATGGGTCCGGGACTATTTCGTCTATACCATGGTGGGCAATCGGGTCAACTACTTTGTCGCAACGAGCCTTATACCATCAGTTTGTCTGACATGTACGTTTGTGTGTGGACGCATCCCTTACTCCAGCTCGGCACTTTCTTTCTGGGACGCTACCGTGCTTCAGCAAATCGGCTTCATCACCTAGCTCAACCATTAGGTTGAGTCTCTTGCTACGTCAGACCACTACGACCTCGCAATGGAAGGCAGTTTCCTGGCGCAGCTCGGTCGACGTGCTTCCTTCGTCGTACTTGGCCGACGTGAGTAAACTTCTTTGGTCCGTCGGGTCGTCTTAGACTGCTTTCCCCTAGGAACAGGACATAGTGATATCCCTGCTTCCTGAATCACAAAGGAACACACGGTGGAAGGGACAATGGGTCCATACATGCGCAGGAGATTGCGGGTACGTCCGAGTCGCTCTCGTTCGTACCCCAAGCCGTTTACCTATACCAAGCGACCGGGTGCATCTCCAGGAAAGCCCGTCGAACAAACCCGCTGCGAACTCGCCGATGCTCAGTGTGCCCCAGAGGAGCAAGACTGATTGCTGCTCAGAGCAAGTATGTTTCTTGTTCCGGCCCCTTATGCTCCGTCGATGACCGTGTCCGTAAAGGTGACGAAAACACGCAGCTCAAGTGAGCCAACGACAAGTTTCACGATGACTCGGTGGCCTCTTTGTCCTGTCAGGTCTTAGAAGGAAACGAAGGCGCTACAAGCCAAAGTCGAGCAGCGGCAGCAGTTCTGCTCGACTGGCAGCTGAGGAGCAATGCGAATTGTTCGGTAAGTTTCCTGCTGCGGTACTTCATGCTCCCTTCATGACCGTGTTCGCCAGATGACGAAAACGTGCAGCTGAAACAAACAAACAAACAGAAAGCATCAATGCGGAGTACTGTATCCTCATGGCCGTCTCGAGATGACAATCACTGCAGGCATATCAATATCAATAAACTCCTCGAATCGGCATCAAGCTACTGGTGAGTCACATTGTGTGGCTTGGACGAATGACCTAATCCAACCCATCAGCATATACGAGCAGATGCGTTGGGACTCTAGAAAAAAACAGCGATGACGCGTAGAACGTGGGAACACCGGAGGAGACATTTACAGCTTACGGATCTTCAGCTCCGTGTACTGTACTTGGGCCAGCGTGGCTCTGAAGAATACGTCGCCGCAAGTACTTGGACATGGACATTCTTTGTTTCAGTTCAAGGTATTGAAATTCACCGTCTGCACCACCCTCAAGGAGGTTGGTCGCCTCTCTGAGGCCTCGGATACTCTTCATACTCTTCGTTAAACAGCTACCAAGCTCTCAGGGATGAGACGTCTGCGTCTGATCCATCCGTGAATCAGCTCCCTGTTCGTTCGACCAGCCACTGTTTGATCTGGAAACGTACGCTCATCCGGCTTCGACAGCCGTTTTGTAAGCTATCAGTCGCCCCGAATGGGTGCTTGCAGTATAGAAGGGTCGCGACAGACAGCTTGATCGCCGTTCGGGTTCGGGAGGAGATGCCGTCGGGCTTGAACCGATGGAAGCTATACGAACGGTCCACATACAGTAGCGGTGGGTCCTCGAATGAACCCGCACTCGGGTAGAGATCATGGAAGAGATCTGATTTCGCACTTCGACGTGCTACTGCATTCATCGTTGAGCATGCTCCTACCGACTCGAGTGAATCATTGCTTCGTGTAACTGTTCCAATGCGATGCCTCATCGTATGTACTACATGGTGGACGTTGACCCTAGCTATAGACGATTATTCCTAGGGACGGCGTATGTAATTCGGGTCGAAAGAACGATCAGAGCTCGTGGGACGATCGTATGCACTGAACACCTTGCCTGAGAGGCAGGTCAGCACTCCCAGTATGTACTATTCCAGCTGATCGCGTGGGATGTTTCGTGCGTGTTCAATCTACTCACGAGTCAGCAATGTGAGATTCGCTTGTGCTACTGGACAGGTGCGGCAGAACGTGGCACCGGCGTCTGATTTCTAACTGCATTCCACGGAACGCTGGCAGGTCTCCGTCGAATCCACCGCGTCCTCAAGACTATACGGCAGCGGCGTATCATCAGGGCCTTCGTTGGTGAGCCTCCATACGCCCACAGCACCCGTGACGCTATCTGCGTGGGCTTGCACTCCGATAAGTTAAACCACTAGAAGGCGCAGAGGAGTGACGCACGCTGCCACCCGGCAGCACGACTGGGTTGTAATCGACCTTGGGCCCACCCCGCCCCGCGAACGCCCCATGATACTCGGCGTCCGCAGCGAGGCAGCCCCGTCCCCACTCTTCTGCGGCGTCCCCGTCGCCATACGACCATCCACGGATTGATGGCGTGGAAACACGTCGACGAACCCAGGGTTCAGATCCGCGTCCGAGGTCGACGTGCGCCAGTGCCCTGTGGTGCCTGCGAGGAGGTAGACCCTGCCCTGGATGGACCCCTGGAAGAAGGCGCGCACGATTTGGGGTGTGTGGTTACGCCCGTTGAAACAGAACCCTAGACGCGTCAGTCGACCGCGATGCCAGACGATGTCGTAGACGTACCCCCAGAGCACCACGACGGCCGACCATTCTCGCGGAGGTAGTTGGGGCTGTGGAGGATGTGCTTGTCGCGGAGGAGGTGCGTCCAATCTTGCTCGAGGACGTCTTGGATCTTGTCTGGAGACACGCCAGAGACGTCGTACCTGGTCGTGCGTTGAACCTCGCCGCAAATGAAAAGAAGAGAGAGGACGCACATGATGGCATAGACGCGACCTTCTGCCTCGACGGCCTCGCGCACTCTATCGATCTCGTCCCTCAAGTTGTGCACCCCCATACTCCCGGACTTGGCATCGCACTGCCCTGCGAACCGCTGCAGAAACGCGCCGTCGATCCCATGCTGGGCCATCCAGTGAAAGTGGCGTCGAACGGTCTTTGGGTTGCACGACGAAAAGAGGTAGACGAGCTCGCCAGATGCGGTCTTGAGACCCGGAGCTGGAAAAGCTCCGATGAGTCGTAGTCGGAGGTGTCGGGCCAGAGATCGACGTTGGGACGGCCACCGTTTTAGATGGGGGAATTGAACCAGTGCAGCCAGCCATGGTGGCCTTGGCATCGATGAGCGCGTGTGGTGGGATGAGAATCGGGACGTACCTGGGTCGATGGGGTCACCGTCGCCGGCGCATGTGAACCTGGGGCGGGTGAGTGGGGCAACTAGGGCGATCCGACGACGGCTCACCGGCCTTGATAGCCGACGAGGACCTTGTCCTGGATCGTGTTTGGATCGGCGCTGGTCGAGGTTAGCAGACGTCCTGCGAGACGGCGAGGGGACGAACCGTCTGAGGGCGCCGTCGCTGGCCATGGCGACGAGATGGAAGTCGAGATCAGAGCCGCGTCGCACAGCCCGCCATCCGAAAATCACAGGTGACACCTCTAGACTCGTCTCCGCTCACAAGTGTACAGGAACTTTTCTGTGGTGGTACTTATCGACTGTAGTTCAAGTTGTTGGCTAATTCGACCACTTGGGCGCATGCGAACGTCAGGTTTCCATCTTCGTCATGACCGTGCCAAGTTCATATGCGGCAAGCTCACCAAGCAAGTGTATCGATCTCCAAAGAAATTACCGACTAATCCACCTCATAGTCTTCCAGACTCGGCGCGTCTCTTGATCGCCATCGCTGGCGTCCCCGCCCCCACCTTTGCCGCTCATCTCGTGGAGATTGTCAGCGCCCGTCTTGAATCGCACCTATCCAGGCCCAAGCGGTCCTCGTAGGGCTCGATGGCTGGCGCCTCACCTGCGCCCGACTCGACGCCATGCCAGACCCAAAGCATGCCCACGACCGTCGCGGCGCCCACTGGACCTTCGATGCCTCCGCATACGCCGCCTTCGTCCCCAGCCTGTGCATCACGGCTTTGGGCGTTTACTGATAAGGCCTTACATGTGGCAAAATCAAAATAACTGACAATAATAATGTGCTATCGTGTGAGGGCCTTATAATCCCCTTACCGGGCTAGGTCCGGCGTCCCACATGTGTCAGGCCGTCAGTTATGATCCGCGACACTCAGCGGGGCACAAGTTCCCCTTGTGGACCAGCCAGATGGGAAACAAACACTTGCAGAAGAGTTCCTCACTCGGGTCACAAGCATCGGGGCGACGGTAACGTGGCACAACACCCGCGACGCCAGATCAGGATAAGGTGCGTCCCTCTGACGTCAAAGGAACACAAGTAAAATATATTATCGGGCTAGGTCCGGCGGCCCACAAGTATCGCGCCAATAGTAATGTGGCGCGACATGCAGCACGCCGAAGCTTGGCAAGGTTCGTCAGTCTTACGAAATTTGCCACAGCGGCAGTGATTTGGACAGCAGTGGGGACGAGTCTTTTGAGGACGATCATGGTACCTTCGAGTAACCCCGGTGTTTGTAATCACTTGCCACCCCAACTAGTTTATATGCTCAACACTTGGACTGATACACGTGCGTTGTGCCAATGACGACGGGCTAGGCTTATCACTACTCTTTTTATACACTGTCAACGCCGTGCAATCAACTGATATACTGTTACACCTTGCCGAGAAGCTGTCGTGCAGCACCAGCAAATACAAGCCCTCTCCCGCAACCACTAGCGTGATCCAAGTGGAAATGTTCTTGTCAAGTCGCGGGCACCCCGTGTATGTCTCGCAGGTATGGTCATCGTACATCAGCCCGTCACTCATTGCATCTCGCTTTGACAAGTCCTTATCATATCTTATCGGGCATGGACCAGGTCTACAAGACTGAGTGACGTGGTGTCACAAGCATCAGGTCACGCAAGGCCTTATCGGGCTAGGTCCAAAGCCGTGATGTGCGATCGCGAGGCCGCGGTCATGTACGCCCCCTCGTTCGACCACGCCCTCAAAGACCCGATGCCAGACGCGATCCACGTCGCACCGTCGCACTGCATCGTCGTCCTCGAGGGGCTCTATACGATGCTCGACGTCGAGCCGTGGGGGAGCACCGCGGTGCTCATGGACGAGCGGTGATGGGTCACGGTCGACTCCGCTCGGGCGCGCACACGCCTCGTTTGGCGCCATGTCCAGACGGGCGTCGCCAGGAACGCGGACAAGGCCGTCTGGCGTGCTAAAAACAACGACGAGGACAGTGAGTCGATCGCGTCTCGATGACGACGACGCGCAGCTGACGTGAGACAGACGGAGAGTTCATCTCGAGGAACGCGTTCGACATGACCTATACCATTCAGAGCGTCGACGATCCTGGATATTCGACACGAGGAACCAGGAAATGGAATAGGTACCAACGAATGATAGCTGCCATCCATGGACACAGCAGTGTGCTACACGACCAATTTGACTTCCCCTTCTGACGAGAATCAGAACCCAGGAATCAGTTCAGGTACGACGAACCTTGACGGCGTCTGTTGCTGTGGTGCAGACGCGCCCGCGGAGATCAGTCAGGTGCATCTCGCGCGAAGTCATTGATGACAAGCGCCAACAAGACGTCACGAGGATTTCTCTCCTGCGGAGGAATTGGTATCCTTGCCTTTACCTTCTCTCCACATGAATGAATACCGTTTCCTGCTCGAATCAATTGACTCATCACGTCAATCGGCGTCCAGTTTGTCAACTCAGACAAATATGACCACCTACCACGTAGTAATGGGACGTCAGTGCGCGACTTGCCCAGTGATGGCCGAGATGTCTGCTCCGCTTGGTACGAAGACATGTACGATCCAAGATACGATCGTATTTCGCGCGGTCTGCACTTTGCTATCTCGGGTTCACCGCAATACATCCTCCAGGAATGCGAGTGATGATGTTTCAAGGTAATGGCGTCCACCTTGGGCTGGCTTATGGCACGCTAGATGGCAAATGTTCTCAAGCTTGGATGCATAGAGGTCAGTTAATCACCCATCAATGATGCAGAATTCAAGGAACGATGGCAAGCATCGACGGTTGACTCGCCTCGTGTTGCTCAGCCATGGAATGGATGTCATTTCCACTGTGATCAGAAGGTTGTCTCTAGGATTGAGGAACCCACTGCATTGGCAAATGGCAGCAGATGCAAGGATCAGCCATCTACACTCGTTGGCGACAACCTCGGTTACCTCACAGCCGGCACGACGGGATTACGCCGGGCCAATTGCATGCGTTGGAGCGATCGGCGGTCCTCCGCGTTTTTCATTCACGACGTCATCAACGTCCCACATCGTCGCATCGTTCTAGTATGCGCTCTTTCTGAATCGCTCAGGCTGCGCTCCTCGTCGGAGACGCAGGTCGAAGGCTCATGTGCTTGCTTGGCAGTCACGAGGCGACACACGTTTCCTCCATACGCCCTCTGCCCCCCTGACCTGGCACGGCTGATTTTTTGTCAAGTCCGCACGAAACTGCGACAATCCCACTTATCCCACAGTCATCTGGCTGCACCAGTTACTACACCCCATCGACCCTCTCGAGTACAAGCATGACAAGGACTGTTGGAGAACAGCCCGCCGTGTAGTTAGTTTACTACCTTTCCTTTTATGGTAACGGTTCGTTTACTTGACGCGACACGTACACTTAGCTACTCACGAACTGGAAGTGCACCCGCCATGCAACAGCAATGTCAGAGTTGGATCGGCATGTAGCATCTACTCACCTCCTTGTCAACTCCCATGAGATGGAGGTTGTACGTTGTAGTTAGGGGGGAAGAATGGTACGACCGATTATCGATCGATGATCGAGTTTAGATTCATGCAGTTGGAGGCCGCGGCGCCTGAAGTTCTTGTCTCCGCACTAGCTTCGCTATGAGTTGAGCCCGGGCTGGGGACATGAATTTTGAAGGCCAAGGCCGGGTGTCGTTGAGCGAGCTCGCGGGCAACTGCAGGTTTCGTACGTGTTCCTCGCTCCTTCTGTCCTTCCGCCCAACGGAGAGATGGCGACGCATGCTCAAAGGTTCCAGTTTGGGCCGTCCTCGACTACACAAACACCCGCGCGAGTCGCTCCGAGTCAAGGTATCCGTCCAGCGCCCACCTTCAAGACGAGCTCGTTTGAGGGCCCTCGCACAATGCCTGCCGAACCCATCGCCACATGTACGCACCCTAGCCCACGTCCTCCAGCGACTCCGCCGTTAAATGAGAGGCGCTACTGGCAAAATATCTCGAACGCAGCGAACGTCTTGAGGTGGTCGCCGATATCACCAAATGCCGCTCTTGCTAACAGCCTGAAGGACTTTGTTTGAGACATCATACTTGCAATCCATCTCGAGGTCAGCGCCAAGTAACGTGACGGATGGGTAGCGCGCCCGTGAAGGTGACTCGAACTGCATCGTGTTTCATCTCGCGGTGCACTTATATCCGGGAGTAGAGATAAAACGCGTAGTTCTGAGGTGCATCATGACCTAAGCCAACAGTGACAGGGGACAATGAGCGGTCGCAGAGCGGTGATGGTCACCGTTCCAATTTCCTGCTGAAACGTTGTGCAGAGGGAAGACCTTGGATGAGGAAGTACGTTGTAAGTCGTACCGTTTTGTATAAGGTAGACCTGTATACAAGCATCTAGTCCCGTATTGTACAAACGCACCGTAGAAACTGAGTCACCGCTCTATGCCCTTGTAATACACCCGTCTGACCCACCGTCGACGCGTCACCCATCCGTTCAGAGGACGCGAGTCAGGCCGGGGATGCGTCCACGCGTCGGTGGTGTACGTCCGACCGTCTATGCACGATCCGCAGCAGGGGGAGTCAGGGGAGTGTGTGTCAGACGCGGAGGAACCCGCAGGCGAACACCCACCTTCGTCCGCGCCCACGCAGACGCTACTCGCACACGCCGCGTCGCCCTCGACGGCCCACGCAGCGACCAGGTCCGGTCTCCACCCCTCCGTCGCGACGAACGCCCATCCAGGGGACAGCGAGAACGTGAGGTTGCTGCTGCGCGAAAGGCGTGGGTGAGCACGAACCGACGCCTGCGAACGCGCAGCACACACACACACCTGATTTGACTGCCGACGCCGCTCCACCCGTCCCGCCCCCTCGCCCACCCCACGCGTTCGTTCGGCTTCAGGTTGACCTTGGACCACGTGCCCCCGGCGCCGCTCGCCCTGACCGCGTCAGCGAGCCCCGACGTCGTCCCCGGGGTCATGGTCGAGGTGGACGTCGTCGACGCGGCATCGTCTTCCATGCCGTCCTCCTCGCCTTCGCGCACGATCATGATCGTGGATCGACGGCGTTTGTTGTCCGTCGCGTCCTTGGCCCAGCGTTCGTTCTCCCAGAGCTCGACGGAGGACAGGGGAGCGCTCCCTACAATGTCATCGAGTCTGTCGTCGTCGATGAAACGGCGGACGAAAAATCAGCGCGTCGCGGGGGGTGATGGTAAACGTAAACGTCCGCGTGCGTGGGGTCGAGGCGGGAGGTGTGCATGCAATGCGTCGGGGAAGGAAGCGGCGTGTGATGGCGTGGAGAATGGAGAACGGGTTGGGTAGTTGGGGGATGTGGATGGTGAGGTGGAACGCAAGGCCTGGGCCTGTACCAGACAAGGCAGTGGACAGGACAGAGAACGAGCCCCTGAGGCGGGGATGGAGAGCGCATACACTGCCAGCGCCTGCGAGGAAAAAGAGAAGACGGAGGGGGAGGAGGTCGGTCATGAGGAGAGGAATGAGGACGACAAAGGTAGCGAGGGTGGCGATAAGCAGCGGGTGATGTGGTTGAGCTGGCAGTGGGCTCGGGGTACGAGTGGATTCGGTCGGTGACGGTGGGTTGGACGTGGATATAGAAGAGAGTAATTTTTGTTTTGTCGACGCTGGCGTCTGTGGGGCCACTAGGTAAGGGAGAAATGACACGACGGCGTCGTATGTGTCCGACCTAAAGTACGATCAGGCGGGAGATAGCCGTGGACCAGGTCACTCACACGGCACCCATGAAGTTCTGAATGCCCTATATGTTGGCCTGCCAGTCGGCCGTGCCTTCGCCAACGTCGATCGGGACCTGCTGAGCCCCAGGGTCGGGGTGGTAACGAGCATGACGGTGAGCAGCACCATGTGCAGTAACAGCAGTGCCATCCGCGGAAAGTAGCCTGCCCCATGTCAGTACCCAAACACGAGGTCGGAGCGGAAAGCGACGCACAGAAGAAACCATA
>JBBPLT010000937.1:0-10770 GCA_038089955.1 Strobilomyces dryophilus | reverse complement strand
TGACGGGGTCCGTTATTTTGGATTTTGCAGCGAAGAGTTGGAATTTGGTTACGTAGTCTGAGAAACCGTTTTCCTTATCTCTAAGGTTCTGGGCGAGTCGAGCGAGTTTTCCTCTAGCAGCTGCGTTCTCGTCATGGGGGGTGAAGGTTTTCAGGAAGTCCCTAATAATTTCTCCAAGGGAAGGTTTGTCTTTTTCTTCGACAACGGGATCCAAAAGTTTCTCCAGGATGGGTTCTGTGTAATACCTTCCTCGTCCTTTGGTCATTTTGTTAAGGAAGATGAGTCATTGTTGCTCGGGGGAGTGGACGTTTTCGTTAATCATAAAGTATGCCTTCATCGTGTTGCTCCACCATCGAGCGTCCTGAGGTTCCCCGGAAAAGCTGTCCGGGAGTCCTGCTTTAGTTTCTCGTGCCTTACTTTCCTCCAGGTCTGCCATAGATGCGGATTTAGGCGGTGTTTCTGGGTGTGGATCCTGATCAGGTTTTGGATCGACGATTTCTACTGTGAGAGGTGGGGGAGAGACTGGTCCTTCTTCGAGCAATCTCCTCTCTCTGGGTTCGCTTGGAGTAGGCGAAGGTTCTCTTTCTGCAGCTGCGATAGTTCCGGCTAGGCGGGTGCTCTGTACGACTTGTCGAGTAAGTGGGGGAAAGGGGGAAGAAGGGGTTCTAGAAGATCCGGCGATTCTTCGGGGTTGTTCAGAGGGGATTTCTGGGGGGAGGGAGAAGAGTCCGGATGGTTGCGGTTCTTCGTCAGAGGAGTCTGCCCTAAACCTGGAGGGAATGTTGCGTCGTAGCGTTCTCCCTTCTCCGATGTGGAGGGGAGGAGGATAAGCTAGTTCTTTTGTTACGCAAGTGCGTAGAACTTTAGCAGCATTCCGTCAAAAGTGGAACGAAGACTTATAGAGGTCTCGCGCGTCGGTCCTGGACGGCGGTGGCTAAGAACTATGCTTGGATTGCGTAGAACTAGCTTAGGGCTACTGGGTACATGGCGTCGGGTATTTATACGTTCTGGAAGGATGCACGGACCAAGAGGGCCAAAAGAGAGATACCCTAGAGGAGTAAATGGACGTCCATATGGAAGGAGTCATACTACTGCGGATCGAGTCAGAGGACAAAAGGGGAACGGAATGCGGAAGAGCGACGGGTTCCGGGTGAAGAGTAAGGAAACGGAACTCGGTGTTAATACAAGTGTAGGGCAAAGGGAAAAACGAACTGGCAGCATGTTCCGAGCCGTCTAAAGGGGCCGATTATCAAGGAACCGTGCGAACTCCTGGCGGAAGAATGCCTGTTCCTCTGGAGAGATTGTAACAATGACTGATCATGATAGCCCCTCAGGGTGTTGCATAGTCCTCATGAACCAGCTACCGTTCTTCCAAGTGGGCAGAAAGAAGTCAATGAGGGGACAAAGGAAATGGTTGATCTCGTCGAGTGATGGTTCTCTTGGGCCTGGGATTATGCCCACGACGTACAGATTCTCTGCTTTGTATCGAAGGCTCAGGGGGAGGTTGAGCAGCACCATGGCAATGGAACCAACTGACTTTTTTTTGCCAGCAGACTTGTTTCCATGTGGGTTGAACCAGTCAATGGAGAGACTCCAGGCCAATCGAAGGTCACTCCTTTGAAGTCTGTCCATAAATGGCTTGCCATCCAGATCCGCAATCTCGGTGATTCCAGTCCCATCCTTTATGTCCCAGAGTTGATACTTGTCGTTTAACCTAGTCCCACGCTCCATGGCAGCTTCCATGCCCAGTCGACTTAGCAAACTTGCAAGAAAATTGTTATAGTCCCAGACGACGAACGGTCTTAATGGTATCATCATTCGAATGCCTCCAGACTTAGTGGATTTGACGAGGAGCTACCCACAAGGCTTGCTGCCACGGTATTTCCTGAAAGTGCATCGCTCAGGGTACGTAGTAGTCTTCTTCTTGACAAGCAGCGGATAGGTACAAGAACATTTGACACAAGTGGCATGCATCTGTGTTAAGGGTTCAAGGTCGAATTTCTTGCATACAGAACGTATGTCATAGGGCACATAGTCGTGATCCATCTCTGATTCGTGCTGGTTTGGCAGACCTGAAGGATTGAGATTGGCCGAGCTACCAAGTGCAGTTTTCAATACTACATTTAGGAGTTCCAGTGCGGCATTGCTCCAGGGATAAGTGAGATGCCTGAAAACATTCAGGATGACAGCAATGAGCAATGTAAGCAAGATAAGTGGATTGGCCCGTTGGAAGTTGAGGGAGAACTTCAATTCTAGGAACACATGAGCAACTTGTAATCACTTGGTGGGAGTTCCTCACCTGTATCCACAATATCGGACACTGTTTCTCTTGGTGAAATGGCCTCTGCCAATCTGTCCACGAGTATCTTAACAACACTTCTGACAGCCACAAGCAGCTGTCTTATATTTTTTTCCACCTCCTGATGAAGGAGCTCGTTGGCTTCGTCTCCCCTGGTGTTGAGGTGAGCAATAATATTTAGACGTTCACTGAGCCACTTTAGCTGATTCTCCAGGTCTACTTGGATCTCCATCTGAGCCCCTGTTCTATTCAAGCCTTCCATTATGCTATGTATGTGCCGAGCACGACAGTTTAACTCATGGTCAATTGAGACGAGTATCACAAATGTTTTGTCCTGGGCTTCAATGTTTTTGCGGCACATCGGGCTGAGGATATTGACAGACTGTGGGTTGGTTCTGTCGCTAGGTGCTATGGGCCAAGAAGCATCTTCCTCCAGGGTCATTCGGAAGATCCCCCTGGCAACTTCCTCCAGCTGTTGAAATATAAGTCACACTATCAGATTCAGCTTGTTTGATTACTTACACTTTCGTCAAGTGTTGCCTGGATCGATATCTGGGACATCTGCTGGGCCAAATTATGCTGTAAGAAGCCTCAGTGAGGTTCAAGTATCAATGTGAATCTACATGCCTCAGCGAAGGAGTCATCATTTTGCTCCTGAAGAGCATCGCCAGTTTGACTACTCTTCACATGTTGCCGCTTATCACCATTAGTGACTTCCCTTCCCCCAGGACCACAAGTCGTGCAGAAACAGAGTACCATCTGTGAGTTGTCCAGGCATGGGTTATATTCCAGATAGTAATCATTTAGCTTTCGTACTTACAGTGGCTCAAATAAGTGTCCCAATGTTGAGCCATTTTGAAGAGATTGGAAATTTATAGCAGAGCAATAATAAATCAGGTAATATGCTTGCAGCATGGATGAAAGTACTTGCTCTTGGCATTCAGGAACCACTTTGGTCATGTGATTTAGTTGCCATGGGAGTGAGGTACAAGCATTTCAAAATGATATGTCATTGGGACACTTATTTGACCCCAAATTACATTATGGATTTTAGTACTTTGTATGCCCTCCCTTTGCTTGTATCACTGCCTCAAGTCTTCTAGGCATACTCTCAATTAGTTTCTGACACACCTCAACCTCTATCTTCCCCAATTCTGCCTCAATTCTCTCCTAGAGCTCCCAAACTCCCCTTGCTAGCCTTTCATAGCTATTGAGTCTTTTCTTGAGATGTTTTCAAAGGTGCTCAATAGGGCTTAGGTCTGGTGACTATGCTGGCCAGTCAAGGAGCCTAATCCCTTGAGATTTGAACCAGTTTTGAGCTCTTTTGGAGGAGTGTTTAGGGTCATTATCCTATTGAAAGATGATGTTCTTCTTAGGAATCCCAGAATTCTTCATGCTGGGAAGCAAATTGTCCTCTAGAATGGACACATATTGCTCAGCATTCATCCTCTCCTCCACCTCTGCAAGTATCCCAACTCCATTCCAGCCCATGCATCCCCAAACCATCAAGAAACCTCCTCCAAACTTTACTGTTCCCTGGACCTCCTTGTCTTGTAAAGGCTTACCTGCCTTTTTCCACACATATATTCTTTCATTTGACCCAATTCTGTTGATTTTTGTTTCATCTGACCAAATAACTCTTGTCCAGTCCTCCACAGTCCAGTTCTTGTACTTGAGAGCAAAGTCCAGCCTTCTCTTTCTATGTTTGGTAGACAAGAGAGGCTTTTTTTTCTTGACAATAGTCTTTAAAGAAGCAGCCTTGAGAACATTGCGAACAGTTTGGGCAGAGATAGAAGAGGATAGGGCAGAGTTGATGAGATAAGTGGCTTGGACAGCATTGTCAGCCTTTCCAGTGGTAATACTAGAGACAATTCTTTTCTTATCAAGAGAAAAAAGCTTGAAAGGACATCCTAACTTGACATTCTCCTTTTCTAGAAGGATTTTCTTGATGACTCTGGCCACAGTGGATTTTCCTAGACCAGTCTGGGATGCAATCTGTCAGCAGAGAGACCAGATTCAGAGAGAACAAGGATATTAGCTCTAATAGAGGTGGAAATGGACTTCATAGTATGGTGACGTTAATTGAAGTGCGACACAGAGTATTTATATTGCCTAGGATTATGGCATTTACATAATTGCACAGCTTGGTAACATAGCAACCATCAATAGCTGTCAAATGCTTATGTTACATATAAGATAATTGTTACGATCGCTGCCCCGTACCAGCATCCACAACGGACTTAATGTCTTCTCTTCTTATCTTATCTTCCATCTTATCTAATCTCTTTATCTTATCATCAGGATCAATGGCCCTAGCCTTGCCCTCTGATCTCTGCACCATCGTCACTCGTTTCACCTTCATCATTCACCCATGCTTGATGCGCCCTTGACACAGCCCGGTGCTGTGCATGCTTCTCTTCCATTCTCCCACCGCCGCACGGCTGTGGTATGCTTCTCTCCTTCCATTTCCGATCACACATGTTTTCCCTTGATACACGTTTCAGCCACACCCCTACGCCCAGGGCATAGGGCATGGACTCTTATAGACGGAACGTGTTATGTAAACCTATGTACCCTATGAATATATAAACCCAGCGGACGACGACTGGCATCCCCAGTCTAGTTCACTTGGGAATCCTCCTCTCTAAGGCCCCAGCCTAGACGCCAACTCGCTCCCCTCCAAAGAGCTTTGGTTAACAAGTGGTAACTCGAGGACTTCAGGTCTTAGGGTTGTATCAGATCCCTATGGAACGAATGTTCAGTATAACAGACGGAAACCAGAAGAAACCTGTTTTACGAAAACAACTGCCTCTTACAGCCGCATATGCATTAGAGACTATCGATCCCAAGGATAAATGATCCAAAATATGATCGTTGACATCGCCTCTCCACCTACGGGCCCATCAACACCTTTCAACATATGTGTGGCTTTGTTATGATGTCGTGGCAGGGAAGGGATCCAACTCTTGTGCGATTTCGACGACAAGTTACTTACTTCGCTCCCAGGTGAATTTCTGCATGTAGAAGATTAGAGGTTAGCAATGCTTGATAAGAGACAGAGGAGCGGTGGATAGCTGACATTCTGAGGACTGTCGTTGAAAATGAAAAGAACTCATGTCAGTAGCGTGAAGTACACATAGTATAGAGCCAACCGTAACAAACAATTTATAGAAACTAGTTTCCATGGGAACAGATTTCGTCCCCCCCAGTGACATGTTGATGACAACGTAATTCCGTCGGAGTCATGAGACGGCCACGTTCGCCGGCACAAGTCCGTGAGTTCGTCGGCCATGTCTCGTTGATGTTGGAGCTTATCCAGTGGCAACAGTTTCTACGATGTCACTCAGACGTTCGTCGACCCCGGAGCAGGAAATCACTCGCACTGACCACGTCGTTCGGGAATTGCCGAGGACTTCACCAAGGTGCCGTCAATGCAGCCCATGATGGCGCGAAGTAGGTCTCCCCCTCTGTTCTTTCGTACCCGCTCACTGGACCCACCCCTCAACAATAATAGATTGGAGAACCACAGTTCAACTGTGAAATGTCACATGGAGTACACCCCCAGACCGTCGACTTGTTTTTGCCAAGTGGGTGGAGTGGGCCGGAACGAGGACTCACGGAAACCGCTCACACTTGTCACCATCGTCATCAGGGTGTGCGTGTATGGGCTGCTCAAGTCGCCCGACCTCTCGTGGCACGAGTTCAACAAGGGAAACGCGTACGACGTGCATCCCTCGTGCTCATTCCAATGCAGCGCATCACTCACACCTGGGACAAGGGCGAATATGTGGCTCAACATATCAGGTACTTACACGAGAACTTATGGTATCTATGCCCACGGATATTTATGCTGACATACAAATGCCCAAATTCAAAAAAAAAGAAACCATATTTGTTAGTTGATATAGCTAACCATACAGATAATCTGTTGATAATAATATAATATATATGTTTCACTCGGTATGGAGCATAATAATACCCAAGAACGTAATTCGAAGATGACTCGAAAATAGATGGCTGCATAGTTACCTTGTTATGTACAGTATGCCTACTGAACATAGTGGCTACATATGTGAAACATTGTCTGCATATTAGTCCAAGCATTGCCAATACATGAGATAGGGAATATGTGAGAAATATGCAATATATGTAGAAAACCATGCTTTACGGCCATATTTCTGTGCTTGTCATGAATATGCCAGGGAAGCATATTAGCAAGCCACTCAGCGGTCCCCTCGTTGGGCCACTTACCAGACCGTTCAGTGGGTTGTAGATGGGATACCGACCTCCCACGGATTCTAACAGTAATGGCTGAGCTCAAGACCATGGAACATAGATCAAAAGAAGTATGTACCAGTGCAGGTATGGGAACCTCTTTTTTCCGAATGGCAAGTATAGTGCAAGCTCCACTGCTCAGGCCCTGGATCCAATTGTCATTATACCAGTTATGAGGAAGACCACCAATTGGGGCTGATTTAGTGTCTATGCTTCGTGGTTCCCAATGGCGGACAAACAAAGACTGGCCAACATGTTCTCTCGTGTTCTCTGTTCTACGGGCCGGCTCATAGCTTTTGATGGACCTAGATAACAAGGATTTGGCTAAATGTGCTCTGGGCTGGCTCATAACACTGGACAGACCTGAATAACATAGAAACGGATGGGTTTAGCCAGGAAAGCTCCATATGTCAAAGGATCTTCGGCTTCCAAGCTGGAGGACTGTCTGTTTCGTCAGCACTCATTCCCTTGACGCCAAGCTGGGTGATGATGTTCTTGATGGCATCCCATGTTTCTGGGTCCCGAAATTGATTTTCTGCCATGATTCTCTTGCGCCTCGAAAGTGTCTGAAAAGAGTTCATGGTAAGAGAAATGTAGTCTGGAAAACGATGGCATACCCCGAAGCGACGAGAGACTTTCCTCTCATTCTTCAACCATTTTTCCTCCTGCGCTTTGAAGCAGGAAATAACCCCTTGTTGATCATCTGTTGGGGACTTGTTAATCATAGCTAGTTTGCGGTGAGCTTGGTGCATGCAGACGAGCTTCTTTTCACATAGGAGATGTATAGCAGGAAGATTCATGGTTTCCTCCTGGTAGACGACGTCCTTGTATGCACCACTTTTCAATTGCGTATGAAAATCAAGGGATAAGATTGCAATGGCTTCATGGTTCCAGCGAGAGCTAGACAGCGGATTGGATGCCCAATCCAGGGCAATTTGCTCCAGTACTGGCGGTGATTCCCCGTTTTGATTGAAGGCAAAGACAGAATCAACAGGAGCCAATGCCGGCAGGACATCCTGGCATCCAGAGGGAAGGACCTTCTTGCTTCTAAGGTACCTGTGAAAAACATTCTGCTATGACTCAGCAATGGAACTGGCACTAGGTAGGGTGACTCACGTGCAAACGATTCATTTTACTGCATGGACCAGGTTTCTTACGCCTGGGTGGTGGTAGCATTCCCTCTTCTTCGTCGTCGCCATCTGACCTGTCATGGTGCCCCGGATTGCCAGATTGAGGGTTATCTGTACTGCCGGTTTCCTTGGGTAAATTGTGGAGTGCAAAATGAGCATCAAGGATTTCTGTGAAGCAAGGAACACATGCGTTGATAATGCTCTGAATGGTTGGTCTGAGCAGCTCTAAGGACAAGTGCTCGGCAATTGTTTTGCCAATGGTGTCTGCTATAGACGTGGGAAACGGGGGTAACAAGATAGGTCTAGACAGGCTCGGGTGGTTACTCGTGCGAGGAGAAGTGGGTTCCCCCATAGTGACATCGTCCCTGCACATACTGGGATGACTACGAGCACTGGCAGTGGTGGGGGTAGGGGGAGGAGGAGGACTGGGACCGATTGCGGTGGGAGCAGACCGAGCAGACGTCATAGACATGGGGATCGGGGATAACGGGACAGATCCAGACAGGCTCAAGAGGTCACTCGCATGATGAGAAGTGGTTTCCCCCATAGTGATGTCATCTCTACATGTGCTGGGATGGTTGCCAGCACCAATAGCCATGGGAGTAGGTCTAGAATCCGATGTGTGATGAGTTACAGAGAGTACAGGTTTCCTCATAGAGATATCAGAATTAATGGCATTGGCCAAGCTTTTATCGATCGAGAATGGAGTATGACGGAGATGGGGAACCAAGTCTCGGTCTTCGTCCATTGGGGACAGGCTATTTGAATCATTGAAAGAAGCAGGGGATGGGGCCTGGCGAATGATCATATCTGAGACTAGTGGTGTTACGCTGATGCGTTAGAACCTAGCAGCGTTCCATCCAAGTGGAATGAAGACTTGTAGAGGGTCTCGCGTTGACTTTCTTAGGTCAAGTGGTAGCTAGGAACTAGTGTGGACTGCGTAGAACTAACTTAGGGCTACTAGTACAGGGTGTCAGGTATTTATACGTTCTAGATGGAGATGGGAACTATGAGGGCCAAAAAGAGAGTTACCCTAGAGGAGTAGTGGACGTCTGTGTGGAGGGAGTCAGAAATCAAAAGGGAACAGAATACGGAAGGGCAATGGGTTCTGGGTGAAGGATCAGAGAAATGGAACGCGGTGTTAATACAAACAACGAGGTGACTGTGGATGAGTAAAAGAAGAAGAGACAAACTGGCAGCATATTCCCACGACGTCTAAAGGGGCTGATTGTCAAGGAACCAAGTGAACTCTTGTCAGAAGAAGGCCTGCTCCTCGTGGGAGATCATAACATTACCCTCTTCGTAGAATTGAGTCACCGACTCAATCACTTCCTGCGGGGGATCAGGAGTGGGTGGAGACGTGAGAGGGGCAGGTGGCGGGGCAATGACCTGGGGCATGTATACCACAGGAGGGGCACACATGTTCGGGGCAAGAGGAGTGAAGATGTCCAGGAGCAGTCCTTCGATAGATTGCACAACAGAATTGGGGACAGTTGGGACGTACATGGTTCCACGAATGACAGATGTAGCATCGTCATCGATGGGCACCCAAGGAGGGGGGTGGTGGAGTTGCCCTGGGACACCCATGGAGTGAATTGGGAGAAGAGGAGGGGGATGGACGTTGCAGGAGAGGACGAGGTCTCGAGGGGGAAGAGAGATTGAGGGATCCTCGGAGGCGTCCTTCAGAAGTTCTGGCCAATGTGGAGAGGAAATGAAGGAAGGATTGGCAGGCTGCATTCGAGGGGGAATCAGGATAGGTGCCAGGGAGGTGCAGGGCGTCTTCTTCTTGGTGGGGCAGTGTCGCAGTTCTGGCGCGAGAAGACGTATTACTTTCTGTAGACGAGGCCAACAGGGCGGTATGGGTGCTGGAGGAGGGGGAGTCTGGGGTCGTCTGCCTGGGAACAGGGTGCAGGGGCGGGATATCGACCTCCCCTCTGATGATAGCGAGGTAGAGACTTCGGATACCAGGGGAGACGTCTTCGATGAGTGGGAAGTGAGGAGGAATGGACATGTTATTTTGTACAGAGATGGGGTGGTGAAGGGGAGGGTTTTTATAGGGGAGGTACCCCATCTGTCTTAATTTCCCCACCCACCCCATCCGGTCTGGTTGCCACTAATATCCCATCCCGTGTTATTGTTACTATATGAGTCAAAATAACGCCAATTGTGATTGGACATGTCTGTTGGGGCAACAAACCTGAACTGCCACCGTATTCTGCCATAACAGAACAGGAACAGTCAGGGGTGGTCCACAAGCCAGAACTTCCGTAAGGTGAGGAGGAGGAGGAACATGAGGCAGGAAATTTCGATGGAAGAAAGTTCAACAGAGAAGGAGGCCATTGTGTTAGCTGCAGAAGGCTGGGAAGTTGCGCGGATGTCTCCTTTTATAATTCTGGAGCTTTGCTGCAGAATGCCGTAGGTTTCCTTCCAGTTCCCACATATTTTTGGATGGAGCATAGCCCTTCCAGGAGATAAGATACTGTCGGCGATTGTGAGGTCCATAGTGAGCGAGTATCGCTTTGATTTCATATTCCTCTTCTCCGGAGATAAGATTGGGGGGTGGATTGAGGAAGTTCAGGCCATGTTCTAGCGTTTCTTTGAACGGAGAGAGGAGGGAGGCATGAAAAACATCGTGAATTTTCCATCCTGGGGGAAGTTTCAGCTGAAAGGCTATGGGAGATAGTACCTGAGTTATTTCAAATGGGCCTTCCCTTCGTGGGGCTAATTTCCATGAGGCGTAATTGATGTGGAGATTATGATTGTCCAACCACACTTTATCGCTGACCTTCCATCGGGGAAGATGTGGAAAGATCCGTTCCTTCATTATCTGTTGGGAGCGTTTATGGGCGGCCAATGCTTCGGATCACATGGAATTTAGTTCTGAGAGACAGGTTTCTAGGGCAGGAAGGAAGGTTTTTCCTAGTGGTGGATAAGCCCATGGTTCATATCCAAGGATCAGGGAAAACGGAGTTTTCATAGTAGAGAAGTGGACAGAGGAGTTATGGTGGAATTCCACCATCGGAAGCAAGGAAGACCAGCAGTCTGGATGCCCTTTGCAAAAGATCT
>JBBPLT010000936.1:0-10770 GCA_038089955.1 Strobilomyces dryophilus | reverse complement strand
GATACAAAAATAAAAACGTGGCATATAAGTTATAAAAGCCGGACTTCAATTCGCGTACGTTCAGAAACAAAAACACGAAGGTATACCAGACCGCGACTTGCACACTTGATCCTAATCAAACTGTCAGTACAAATAGCTTGTTTTTATACTTAGCTTACACATTCGACCGTCTGAGACAATTTAGGTAAGCCCTAAACGTCCTCTAGTCCGGGAAAAGTCAAAGGTTCGAACGTGAGTTCCATGTGGGCAATGGCCAGCTTGCTCTCAGAATCACAACCGTCACCAAGATCATAGTGTGCCTTGCAAAATGCATCAGCAGCATCCTTTCCTTCCTCCTCCTCCATCCAGGCACGAAGTGAGTGGAATCGCATTTCCAGTTCGACTAGCTGTAATATTAAGGCCCGCTTCGAATCCAGAACAGAGATTATCTCGGACTTCTTTTGTGATGAGGTGAGCAGATTTGATGAACAGCGCATCTTGACCAGGATGTGTCAATATTCAGGATTTCGATTTCCGTATTACCCGCTGAATCCACTCACCACATGGAGAAAAGGGTGCTCATTGACAAATGCACCACCCATGTCACTAATGTCTAGTTGCTGCGCCTTTTTGACGTAATGCGAGAGCTGTTTTTCGAGTATTTTGTGGTCAGACCATCCAGAAAGAATTTAAACAAGTCTTCAGTACCATGTCTGCCACAGGGAGCTTGCCCGTTTGAATGGTGCGCCGAGGGCAACAAGTCGTCCAATTATCATGGGATGAGTCTGCGAGTACTGGAAGGTGTGGTCTCTGCGTTGTAATCGACATAGGGAATAGCCTAAGACGTGGCCTGCGATGAGCTCTTCATGGTTGGTTTACCCACGTTGCACTCCGTATAACAGATGAGATAAGCAAGCCTTAGTCACAGGGTCTGTTGGGCCAGGCGAGCGTGGACAAAACGGACATGTTCGTGAAGGGCGTTGCGAAAAGTCACGAGTCAGGCGACAGTGAGCGCTTGAGTAATGGATCAAATTACAGTGCCCAAGAACATGAAAGGGTTGTTGTGTTCCACCCTCACGCCCTCACGAATGGTGCCTGCCACCAATGAACATGGCACTGAAGAAGTAAGGATAGGAGTAGAGTGCTATTGTCCACGACACGTCATTCAAATAAAATTAGAGCTGCAAAAACAGTTGCGGGTTCCTCTTCTCCTCCTTATCACAGAACCACAGGAAGGCTTCCAGGCAATTGAAGTATTTGCCGTGCTCTCGTTCATCTTTTTGGGCCCATTCCGCGAACGCGTTGCAGCTAGATAGTGATTCGGTCACGCCAAGGTCCCGTCTCATCCTATCCCTCAGTTGTGGGTTCTGCCAGATGCAGAATACAGTCCTGAAAATAAACGACCCGAATGGGCATCCCCGCCCATACGAAATGCTAGCATGACATGACGGAGCCTCGCCATTCTTGTTCCGGTCCTGTGGCAAGCCACAGGAAAAACAGTAAGTGAAGCGTTCAAATACAAACCTGCGCTTGAATGCATTGTACTCTTCACCTACATCAACGAAGTAGGGGCAATCGGGGAAGTGGTCGGGCACAATCTCTGCCTTGGTCACGAAATGGTAAGCACATTTCCCTTTCAACACTGGCATATATCGGTCGAGATCCTTGCTGCGGCTCAGTCGGGCTGCCTTCGCTGCCAGTGAACCTGCAGCTCTTAAGCTTGGCCCGCTCAAGTTTGGCAGAGATGCACTACGGGGAAGTCCTCCTTGAGCCTGCGACGAGTCCTCGAGGGTAAGGAACTCCCGCTGGGATGGCGCCTGTGGATGATCAAGGGTAGAACATGCTTCGTCAGCTCACAGCACGCGAATAGCTGGAACTAAAACACCTCACCTTCATCGTCGCGTGGTCTGTCAACTTATTCTGTTGGCTGAGACCGCCCTCCAGCACATGTTTCACCAGCATTTTCTTGCTGGTTGGCTCTGTTAACATGCGGAGGCTAGTGCCGGGGGCTGAACTGGATTGGCTGTGTCGTGGGGCCAGATGCGCGTACACCTATGAATTCGAAGGTCAATGATAGACCAGGGACTTGGGCTTGCTGTTCGTCGCACCTGATGACCTGTGCGTGAAGGGTCCACGAGGGTATAGGTTCGCAGCCTGCTATTACGGCCCTGTGGATTCTCAACAGCTTGCATCGCGAACCGGTGTGTCTGGTTGTTCGGTTTGTGTGCACCCAGATTTCCTAGGTCCATTCCCAAGCCGCTGTCACTGTCCATGTCTGTGTCTGTGTCTGAAGGTGCGTCATCCATGGAGTTGGCCATGGAGTCGGTCATGGATATGTGTGAGTATGGTACCACAGAGCTATCCACAGCTAGGCACCTGTCATAGACGATGTTCGGATGCCGCAATACTTGAGACTGCTTACTCTCGTCTTGCTTGCTTGTCCTAGGGTGCTGTAACCTTTTCAAGGGTCTACTAGTGGGCTCTTGTGAGGCGAAGAAATCCAGGACCTCATCCCTCCGTCTTTTGCGGGCAGGGTTTAAAGCACCTGAGCCAGGTTCCTGCATTCTAAGTAAGGAGTGCGTACGACTGAGCATACTTTCGAAGGGATGTACAACTGTTGATAAGTCTTCCACCGCAGTGTCCGTCGAGGCTGGGGTGACCTGGCTTTCCCTGTCGCACTTCCACCTCTCCTGTTCCAACAGATTGTCTAGTGATGAACGGGATGGCAGCTCGTTCTGGTCTAGGATAACCTGCTCCTGCTGTTCATCTGGGGAACGACCTGGCATCGTGATGGCTTGCCAGAGTGAGGATGGCGTCGAGGGAGGCTTTTCTTCAGGGAGAGGCCGCGACCCCGCAGCAACGATCAATTTATTCAGGAGGTCGGCCGTCAGCCCCATCGATTCCAACTTGCACATAACAGCATCAGCAACCACCGAAGAGATGGTCTCGGCTGCCAGCTCCATCTCGTCGATAGTTTGCTGTCCTTGAAACCGTTTTCTGGCAAGGCGAATAGGAACCGGGGGAGAATGGGGCCCTAGGCCTAGGAGACTAGACCATTCTTCGGAAAGCCAACGCTGCTGGCATAGAGTGTTGTTGGACAGCCGAGGGAATGCTCCGTGAACATTTGCGTAGTGGGATATGTCTGTTTCCGTCGTGTGATCAGCAGCCTCCGCGAGGATGTCGTCCGCACACGGAAACGCTTCATTCGGGGAGATGAACTCGCGGCCTAAAGTTATCATGCCTTGTCGGAAGTCGCTTGCACCCCACGCGCAACCGAAAAATTTCTCGTTTCGCTTCCTCAGGACCTCGTAAAAGCCGTCTTGAGTGATTCTTGCCCCCATTTTGACGCAAAGATAACTAAGGGGTGGCAGAGTCAGCATCCCAGGGCTGAAGTGTCTAAACTACCGTGGTACGTACGTCCTATACCGCCAACGGGCTTCTTGCCCATATACAATTCCTGCGAGGATCGCCTGGGCTTCTCGGAATCCACTGCCAAGTAGTACAAGGAGGATTTCGCGGAGAGGCGTGGACAGAAATGCAGGAATGCAGGCGTCTGCCCCCTTGGCAATCGTGGTCTTGCTGTACCTAGTTATCGATATTCCCTCTGCGCCCTGGAAGATGAGATTTCGCGGCCTGTCGGCATTGCGAAACTGATACTGCAGAAATTGCGTGACCCTCGTCGAGAGGTGCGTGCCGACATAAAGAAGGTGCATGACATGCCCCCAGACTTCATCCGCGTGATCCAAAAACGATCGAATGGCCACCATGTCCCACGCCCATTCTTGTGGCCGGACGAAGGTGCCGAGTCTGAACCTTTCGACGGTTGTGAGGAAGAACGAGTATTTTTCTTCCCTGTATGGCGACTCCTCCAGGAAACAGTACCCCCTCTTGACATTCTCTATGTCGTCCTCGACGTGAGATGTATGGGACGGTGCCGGCCAAGATGGATCCCCACTAAGCCGGAGGAAAGAATCTTTGATCCGCTTTATCAACTCCTGTATCCCTCCCCTTAGAGCATCCAAATACAACGTATTTGTTCCAATCTTGAACCACTTGAAATCCGGGTCTACGCCCACCTTCGGATCTTTGGTCTGTGAGAGTGCGAGGGCGGTGGCAAATTGCTGAAGTTCGGATATCATGGTGAAGGTCGATATTCTATCCAACCGGAGTGCGAGTAAATGATAACGGCCGACTTTCCTGAACAAATAGACGTGTATGAGAAACAGGAACAAAGAAAGGAGCACCTGTTACGCACTCGATCGCCCCTTCCTGTGGCCTATCTTCGTTCTTGAAAATCAAAGCCTCGTGAAGCGTGACGAGCCGGCAAAAATATTTCAGCTTCGCTAACAGGGGTGTCAGGTCGCTGGCCTGCATGAAAGTACCGTCGTCACCCAACGCCAATAGCCAGATGAAGCGTTCTATCGGATCTGCCCATCGTGACAACCTCTCGGGACCAGGGTGGCAGACAAGGCTCCAACAGAACGCCTGATATACATGCTGCGCCACCGTCGGCTCAAAATCGTCTGGTAGTTGCACGCCTCCTTCCAAACATTCAATGAGCGCATCGAGCTTTGCTGCTTGATGCTCAGTATATTCGAAAGTTAGCTGGCAGGGGTGACCCTGTTTTGCCCGTACCATCGCCCTAACCATCTGTGTGAAGAGCTGCGTATAGTTGTTGGCATCATCCGACTGCATCGTAAAGTACCATTTCGACCTGGAGCACAATGTCCATATTACTATTTGCTGACCTCTGCATGATACGAGACTCACCGCGCTGCAGGGAAATCCGGACCGTTCTGTAAAACCTTCCTCAGCAGAAACGAGTTCGCTGAGTGCTCGACTTTCTCCCGCGTGGTTTTATGATGATTGAGCACGATCCTCTGCAAAACGTCGAAGATACCCTTCTGCTCATCCACCGTGTGCCTCCCTTTCAAAGCACGCGCGGCACGACGCTGATCCATATCCCCCCGAATCTCCGGCATGAATTCGTCCCAGCGAGTGACGTGCAGCAATGGGGGGCGATCTCGTGGTCCTTCCGCAGTCACGACCTCGTCAAAGCCAGCTTCCCGGAGGAACACCGCACGCAAATAATCGCGGGTATCAGCATCAGATGAGGTGGTCAGTTCCGGGTCGACCTCAAAGTAAATACGGCCAACGCCAAGAAACAGCACTTGCACCTTGGACGCCCGATACTTCGTTGTGGCAAGGGTACCCCCTTCGTGTTCTTCCCTCCCGTGTCTGATCATTGCTTGCAGGTCACGAACGCTGTATCTGCAGTTGGCATCCGCAGCGCACGACAAGCCTGCGGTGGGTGGTACAACGCCTTCGACCGGCGGACCCCCAGCCCTCGGCAAAGGAACTTCATACGGGTTTTTATAGACGCTGTTATGCGCGCATAGTTTCTCCAGTTCCTTTTTGCCTACCACTGGGATGACGGTACCGTGCTGCTTTTTCAGATGCCCCACGACCGTCTTCGACGACAGCGCCACTTGACATTGGCGGCATATCAACACCTGCAATCCGGAGTGCAGCCAGAGTCCGAGGTCGTCCAACGTTGGCGAAGTTTCCAGATATCGTCTTCCGGGCACCAAAACCACGCCGGGTCGTCCGCCACCTTCATCCTTACTCCCTAGGTGGTCTGTCAGCGCCGAACACCCAAGAATCATGCATCATCGATGGCTCACCTGTGACCGTCTCACCATCTGCAAGAGCCTCTCGGCCAGCATCCTCATCAGGGTCGTGAACACCTATATAACCATGTGTCAAAAATACAATACATTCTACTGAAAACAATCGTCACTCACCAATTACCGACGTGGCTGGTCCGAACCGGGGCAGATCCATCACACTCTGCCCATCTGACGAGCCCCGAGTTTTGAGCGCTGACGATCAATGAAATCGGACCTTGGAAAATAAAGATGAAAGGCGACTCACCCTGATGCTGATCGCTGGAGACGCCAGCGTCGATGACATTGGAAGAGACTGGCTTGTCGTGGGATGGTGTTAAAGGTTGATCAGAAGTCCCTGATTCTTCGAGATTAGAACTGTCAAGAAAACCCCGGTGGCGATAGATATACCTTGCGGTCTCCCGTTGCCGGGCGGGGTAGACGGGTTTGGTACACAAACAGCACTATTTGAAAAGTCTATTCCATGCTGCTTTCGAAGGTGTCGTTGAAGACCATCCCTGTTACGGTACAGCTTGGAGCAATTGTCGAGAGGACAGGTATATCCATTCTCGTTGGGCACCACCGAGTACTCGTTGCTGACAGTGTTGAACGAGAAAGCGCTATGCCTGGTCGAACGGTGATAACACAGCCTGCGGGCAGACTCGAACTGCAAGCCGCAAGCATGACACTCCTGTTGCACGTCATCAGGCGACTGGTCTGGATGAGTGTCAGACATAGTAAAGGGAGGACGGAGGGAAGCGCACCCATCTAGGGAGTCTGCTGTGCCTTTTATACGGATTCGGCAGATGCGTACACATCTTGGACTTTCCGAGGTTCACACGGACTATGTCCACCCGGGAATTGCCGCATGGATTGTTGAATGCGAGGTGAACTCCTGTTTCAAAAAGAAAACGAGTGTCCAGGCAAGACGTGAAGGATCGCCAACGAGACCGAGTGATTGCCTGAGAGCGTGATCTACACGTCCATGAGATACAATAATGACATGAAATCCATCATCATACCTACTCCATGCCCAGAACTTTGACAGCGACGACGGCATACCCCCGGCTTCGTGTGCGTTGCTCTTGACCGGTAGATTCTGGGACCAGAGGACCGATTCCGTCGACGACCAACGCACCGAGACCCACGGCATACTATCCGCCACGCTAGAAGCCTTGGTTCCATCGAACATCCACCGACCTGTAAAGTACGTCATCACGCGTGTGAGTGAGGGGCGAGACGCATGTCTAACATGACTGGTGCGATCGCCCTATGGTCAACTCACAAGTCCGTGACAGGCGCCCTTAGCACATACAGCATTTCGCTCTGGCCAACGGCTTCCACTGTGATCCATGTCAGTGCGCATCTGACCGCAGCATTCGGACCTACCAATGTGCTCCAGACATTAATCGTACAAAGTGATCCTGGTCTGTAAGGCAACGTCCGCCAGGAAGGTGTTTGCAGCGCGTTTGGTAGTTGGCAATCTTCGCGTCGACATCATACGTCGCAGATTTCGCCACCGGTTTCACTAGATACAGGTCAGTGGTGACCACGGAGTAGCCGATTACGACGGACAAATGTTGCGCTCGGTGTAGTCGGTGAAGTACCCGCATCCCATCCTTTGCTGGATCGGGGGCGCGATAGTCTTTGCGTGCTTCTCGTTCTTTTTCAGGGGCTCTATTCTTCAACGAACACAACGATAACGCTGGTCGTGCATACAAAACGAACGATCCAATCGTCGCGATCTGTCTGCGAGACGAACACCTGATCAAATAACGACCAGCGATGAAACCGTACAAAGTGACACAGACCAAGCAGCGATGTGTACGGGTGAATCTATGTGACACTTAGATCATATCAAGTGGGCGCGGTTAACCCGAATACCTTCGCGATATCGGTACCGACCAATATCATCTAACATCAACGCCCTCGACGACCGAGCGAGATAAACGCTGCGCGGTCGCTAGCCATCCAAGCAGGTGAAGTTGCGAATCTGACGCTCCCCGGTCCGACTTGGGTCCAAGGGAAGCAGCGCCGAGCGCCTTGACGCAGCCTCTGTGACACTCGTGAGATCGACATGTGGATGGCCCTCAAATCGAAACGATGATGATGGAGCCGAAAATGAAACGGAGCGTACCACGGTCACAACTAACTATGTCTCCCTGTCGAATTGCCGCTGTGCCATGAGTGCGACGCCCCAAGAGACAGCACGATGCCAATGCGAGAATTTGTAGAAACCTCAATTCGTCACGCCACTCTGCACAAATCGACGGACGGCGCGAGCTCAGCAAGGGACAACCGAATCATTGACTTCCTGTCCCTCGTTAGGGCCTGATGATGAATCATAAACGGCACGTACACGGCTACCCCCACGAAGGAGTTGATTCCAGGTCCAGTCTGTTGCGGAAGGTGTGGACCTACATCAGGACCGCGGCCATGGTGACGCGCACGCACTGGTTGTGCGACATGCTTATCGTGATGTCAGCTATATGAAGGTCTGTGTTCAGCAGTAGCAAGGAATTGGCTGAACCCGTTCCCTCAAATTCAACAAGGCCAAACATCCCCCAGGTGCCGGGTAACGCGGAAAGTTCATCCCACAGCCCTCGTGCTTCTCCTGCATCCTAGAACGTCTCAATGCAGGCCCGCGACTCGACCTGACACTACGACGCAACGACCATATGAGTGCAAGATTCATAGGAACGGCAGGAAATGCAGCCTCTGACGCCGACGTTTCGTCACTGCGCCACGCAGACACTTCGTCAAGGAAGAACTCCTCCGAATGCGCTGGGCCCATCCTCTTCTCAGTGTGGTTCGTCGTCAAGGTTCCCGGCATCCGCGGGCCCCGCAAGCGACGGTCGAGTTCGGTAAGTCCTCGCCCACTTTTCGCTTTGGTTTTTGTGCTTATGCTCCGCGCCCCACTTATCGCGCAGTAGATGACGGACAGACGACTACGATCGACATGATCACTAAAGTATTCGACGACTATCGCCAAGGAATTCGTGGATCTTGCGTGCGGCGACCCGTGGAGAGCGTACCTCACCACCAGGATTCCCAGGCTTCCCGGCGAAGAAAACGAACGGCGCAAGACCAGCGTGGCTAACTCAGTGTCTGGAGGAATTCGAGGCAAGGGCGCAAGACATCCCCAACGAGCAGGCTCAGGGGCAGCAGCGGCGATTTTCCCCCAACATCGTTCCTGAACAATGGACGGCATACCTCTCGTTTATATCACCATAATGACACTACAGTAGTCCATGTGACCTATGTGTGCTCAACCTCCGAATACGATGTCTGCCGTTTAGAGGAGGAAGAAAGACCCCGCGCCGTTTCGAGGCAGGCATCAGCCAAGCACGACGGTGCAGTCGAAAAGCGGTGGCAGTCCATAACACACCCGGTCCGGGAGATGAAAGAAGACAACTTGGTTGACGAACTTGACGACGAGGGTGGCGCAGAGGAGTATAAAAGACTGTCTAAATGTCTCCGTCAGGGCATGAATTCTCATTCCCCGCTCCAGTTTTTGATCACGAAACTCATTCGGTTCTATCAAACCCATTGCGCTTCCATTCTGCCCGCGGACCGGTGTTAGTCTACGTTACGGACAGGGCCCCGTGCATAAACCTGGAACCCTAATCGGGTCCATGAATATCAGTACGTCACACGGGTCGGTACATAAGTAGGGACAAAGTAGGGAGCATATGAGAAGGTGCTGTGGTATTTGCTAGAATTTCCTTTTCTCGACATCACCTGCTGGACGAGTGAGGTCCAGTCTTCTCTCACGTTCGATCTGACGATTTGTTCAAGGGATCTTCCGCAAGGTAGCCGTCGACCAATTTGTCTGACCATCTGGGCAAGTGAGGACGCGATGGCCTTTCGAGCTAAAACAATCTAAACAAACTTGGCTGAAAGGGCATGTCGTTCACGCAATCTCAACACTCCCCAGCTCACGCTAAACAGTAAATATGTATATTTTTGCGCAAACGACCCCGTTCGTCATTGTTCGACGACTCACGGTCTGGAAAACCATCCCCATGCACCCCCGCCGTTGCCCCAGTTCTCACCCTACCCCCGCTGCTCACCCTGCCGCTTCAGGGCCGCACAGTGCAATTGCAACGTAGATTTGGTATACCAGGACGTACATCGAGATCTGTTTCTTCTCCACGTCTCAGAGAAGGAAATCAAGGGCGAAGACGTCGAACTCGACCCCGTATGCGCAGAGGTGCGCCAAGTGCGCTCCAAATTCGAGCACTGACTCACTCCCATTGATAGTAAGTACTAGCCCGTTGTCGCCGTCGAAACAGCCCGCCTGAACTCCTCGCTACGCTCCATCAGATCTTCTCGCTGGGTCTACGAACAATACCTTCCATGCGCGACGTCGCCCCGATCACGGACGACCCAGCATCGATGTCGATTGCGTGTAATACGTCTATAGTGACGAAGAAATGGTGCATAGCTGTCCTGATAGTGCGTCTATGCCTGACATTCGTCGAGACCAATGTTTCATCCCAAGTGCTCCTTTCATTCCTCCGTTTTGGTGACGGCAGTCTTGATCCAACTCTGCGCTCGCTCACGTAACATTATACTTAGCTTCAGCGTGTGGTGAGCTTTGTGCCTCGAAGCAGTGGCTGACTTTACATGCTTTGGCTATGTGCGGTCCCAACGAGCGAGCTGTATGTCGCATTCCTCTCAGCCGTCGGTTGTTGTTGAGACCTGACCTCCAGTGCCCGGTATCGACTTACTGGTGTCATGCTCTCTGTCTTGGTCGAGTTCATCATCACCACGTTCACGATCATCTATTAATTCTATACACTCTGGAAACTGGTAGCGTCACCTGGTATGTTCATCCAAACTACCTGTCTCTTCGTTGGCTTGATTCGCCGACTGCCGTCTTGCGACCATAGCTTCGCTGCTCTACGTTTATCCGCCCGCTGCTCTTGATTTTCTGGATTCTGACGCTGACAGTTCTCGCCGTGCACCGTAGTTTGAACTTGAATCTCCTTTGGATGCATTTCGCGGCGGTTGAACTTACGTGTTCCAAATTTCGTTTCAAACAGACATGACTTGACACGGGTTGCAATAAATGCCAACTCGCTTCTCATAACGTACGCTCCCTCGTGATGGGTAATCGCCG
>JBBPLT010000935.1:0-10783 GCA_038089955.1 Strobilomyces dryophilus | reverse complement strand
GGAAATTAGCCCCACGAAGAGAAGGACCATTTGAAATTGTTCAGGTACTATCTCCTGTGGCTTTTCGGCTAAAACTTCCCCCAGGATGGAAGATTCATGACATCTTTCATGCTTCTCTTCTATCCCCGTTCAAAGAAACCGCAGAGCACGGCCCCAACTTCCTCAATCTGCCTCCTGACCTTATCGCCGGAGAAGAGGAATATGAAATTGAGGCGATACTAGCTCACCGCAGACCTAGGAATTGGAAGCAATACCTTATCTCTTGGAAAGGCTATGCAGCTTCCGAAAATATGTGGGAACCGGAAGGGAATCTATGGCATGCCACTGCGGAACTCCTGGCCTACAAAAGGAGGCATCCGCGCGACTTCCCCGCTTTCCGCAGCTAACACAATGGCAACCTTCTCCATTGACCTCTCCTCTCTCGAGATTTCTTGCCTCTTATTCGTCCTTCTCCTCCTCACATTACAGAAGTTCTGGCTGGTGGACCGCCCCCATCTGTTCCTGTTCCGCTATGGTGGATTCCGGTTCCAGTTTGGGTTCGTTGCCCCAACAGACATGTCCAATCATGACTGGCGATACTATGACCCCTATAATAGCAATAACACGGGCTGGGATAATAACGGGGACGAAACCGGATGGGGCGGATGGGGAAATTAAGATGGATGGGAACCTCCCTATAAAAACCCTCCCCTTCCCGCCGACAATCCCTTGTCTCCTCTCTTGTACAAACAAAACATGTCCATTCCTAACCAATTCCCCCTTGTGGCCCTACCGCTTATTACCATTCAGCTCCTCTATGCCTCCATTCTCGAATCGCCCACCCTTCTCTTCGCCATCGAACAACTCCCAGCCTTCGTCAACCGTCCGCTTTTCGCCCTACTCATACAAACCTATCATGCCTACATGACTATCCGCCTCCACCTTCGCCAGCACTCTGAGAACTCCCCTCACGTGGACGACCCCCTCTACGAACTCCGAGGCTTCATCCTTGATGCCCTCGAAGAAGCTGGATTTAGTAACCTCCTCGGACTCCTTCCCTACTCCACGCTGGCCCCTGTTCTTGCCCCGCTCGTTGACGACGTCTCCCCAGGAATCCGTGCCCTCTATCATTCCACCATCCAAGGAGAGACCACCACGCCGCCCCTGCACCCCCTTCCCAGGCAAACGAGCTCTGAACCCCCTTCCCCCTCCTCCTTCTGCGCCCGCACCTCTTCCCTGGCCTCGTCTGCGGAAACTCATTCACCTGCTCACTCCCGAACTGACACGTCGCCCATCCAAGAAGGGGAAGAAACCCCTCCGCACGTCCCCGGTGCCTATCCCGATTCCACCCCGACAACATCCCACCGATCTCTCCTTCGCTTCCTCTCCACATTGGCGAGAACTTCTGAAGGACGCCTCCAAGGATCCATCCACCTCACTTCCACCACGCGACCTCGTCCTCTCCCGCGACGTCCATCCTCCTCCTCTTCTGCCGATTCACTCCACGGGCATCCTGGGTCAACTCCGCCACCCCCCTCCTTGGGTACCCGTCAATGACGATGCTACATCTGTCATTTGTGGGACCATGTTCGTCCCAACTGCCCCCACTTCCGTTGCGCCATCTGTCACAGGACTGCCCCCGGACATCTTCACTCCTCTTGCCCTGAGCATGTCTGTCCCTCCTGTGGTGTATGTGCCCTGGGCCACTGCCCCACCACCTGTCCCAACCGCATCACCTCCCACCTACGATCTGAGGCAGGAAGTGATTGAGTCGGCGACTCAATTCTATGAGGAGGGTAATATTACAATCTCTCCTGAAGAGCAAGCGTTCTTCCGTCAGGAGTTCGCTCGGTTCCTTGACAATCAGCCCCTTTAGACATTCCGGAGTATGCTGCCCATTTGTTTCCATGTTCCCGCAGTTGCCTCGTTGTTCTGTACTAACACCGAGTTCCGTTTCACACCTTTCACCCGGAACCCGTTGCTCTTCCGCTTCTGTTCCCCTTTTGTCCTCTTCACTCCTTCCACATGGACGTCCATTTACTCCTCTAGGGTATCTCTCTTTTGGCCCTCATGGTCCATGCATCCATCCTAGACGTATAAGTACTAGACGCCATGTATCTCGTAGCCCTAAGCTAGTTCTACGCAATCCAAGCCTAGTTCTTAGCCACCACTCGTCAAGGTGAAGACGACGCGAGACCTCTAGAAGTCCTCATTTCACTTTTGACGGAACGCTGCTAAGTTCTACGCATTCGCGTAACAATATGCCTGGTCGAGCCAATCCTCCATGCCCAAGTCCTCAGGAGGATCTTTGTCAGATGGAGGACAGCGAGAAAGACCATCGGGCCAGCATGCTTTGCAGCGGGAATATGACGCATTTGAAATGAAAGAGAAG
Organism: Strobilomyces dryophilus; assembly: GCA_038089955.1. Lineage (NCBI taxonomy): Eukaryota > Fungi > Basidiomycota > Agaricomycetes > Boletales > Boletaceae > Strobilomyces > Strobilomyces dryophilus. The sequence continues at coordinate 8,412 of JBBPLT010000935.1, read as the reverse complement.
GATGCCCATGATCCATCAGTTGATGGTCATGTTTGGTTGTAAGTCTGGGTTGTTAATTATCCCCTGAACATACTTGGCATCCATCTCGACAACGAGGTTAACAATGCCGAAAATGAAGATGCGGACCGAGTGAAGGGCCCGAAAGAGTCCATAGAGCTCGAGCTTTGCTTGGGAATAGCGGCTCTCAACGCTTGTGAGGCTGATAGAATTAAATCGGTTCGGATAGTGTTACGATCGCTGCCCCATGATCAGCATCTTCAACGGACTTAACGTCTTTTTCTTTTCTTTCTTATCTTATCTTTCCCCTTATCTAATCTCTTTATCTTATCATCAGGATCAACGGCCTTAGCTTTGCCCTCTGATCTCTGCACCACCGTCACTCATTTCACCTTCATCATTCACCCCATGCTTGACACATCCCTTGACACAAGCCTGGTGCTGTGCATGCTTCTCTTCCATTCTCCCACTGCCACACGGCTGTGGTATGCTTCCCTTCTTTCATCTCCCTGATACAACCCTAAGACCAAGATAGTCCTCGAGTTACCACTTGTCAACCAAAGCTCTTTGGAAGGGGAAAGGCGTTGGAATCTAGGCTGGGGCCTTAGAGAGGAGGATACCCAAGTGAACTAGACTGGGGATGCCAGTCATCGTCCGCTGGGTTTATATATTCATAGGGTACATAGGTTTACATAATACGTTCCGTCTATAAGTGTCCATACCCTATGTCCTGGGCGTAGGGATGTGGCTGGAACGTGTATCAAGGGTGAAACATGTGTTAGGGAGATGAAAGAAGGGAAGCATACCACAGCCGTGTGGCAGTGGGAGAATGGAAGAGAAGCATGCACAGCACCAGGCTTGTGTCAAGGGATGCGTCAAGCATGGGGTGAATGATGAAGGCGAAACGAGTGACGGTGGTGCAGAGATCAGAGGGCAAGGCTAAGGCCGTTGATCCTGATGATAAGATAAAGAGATTAGATAAGGGGAAAGATAAGATAAGAAAGAAAAGAAAAAGACGTTAAGTCTGTTGAAGATGCTGATCATGGGGCAGCGATCGTAACAAAGATAGTATGCCACCATGGACCTCCAACAGCCCGATGGTACCTGATCTGATGGAAAGGGTACTCCGCCAAAGAAGACTCCTGGGCAACCGAATCAGACCTTGAAAACACAGCGGAGTTGCTCCAAGAGTATAAAAACCTCCACTCCCTGCAAACCCACTCTTCCTCCACAACCACCACCTCCACCAGATGAAAACTAACCACAGTCACCCTTATCCGCATCATGTCCATTGACCCTACCATCTCTCCCTCCTCTTCTGAAGTCTCCTTCTTTAAGGACGACATTTCCCTTGTCCCCTCTTCAGTCACCCTGGCTGATGAACCTGAACAAACCTCCCTCGCTACCATCTCGTCCGAATACTTTCCAGCTCCCCCTTTCCCCATCCTCTCTGTTGACCTTCCACTCGCAGCTCACCGCCTTCGTGAGGATACCCTTCACCCCACCGGGGAAAGAGAGCTCCTTCAGCACCTCCATGACTCCTGTCTCGCCATTCCCATCTCTGCGCATCTTGATATGAACTCCCCACTCTTCGCCCTCTATCAGGCTTTCCTTCAAATCGAACACCTTACCCCCATCCAGAACTGGGTCCCCACTACCGCTCAAGGAGGAATAATCCAGACCCATAATCACATCATCCACCGAGAGACCATTGAGGCCCTCCTTGTCGCCCTTCATCAGTTAGGAATGACTGAATTCATGGAAGATGTAGACCACTACATGCAGCAGGTGGCTATCCAACAATAGGAACCACTCCCTGTGCTGCCTCGCTTTCCTTTTCCCCAATTGACTGCCCGTCGCCCTTCACCGTCATGATATGTCCACACTGGCTGGAGCATTCCAGAAGACTCTCCTCTGCCATCCCCTTGTCCTTCACCGCCCACTTCTCCAGTTGAGGAACCAGTCACCCATATCTATAGGAACACTCCTACTGAATATGAGGCCACGGTCTGCTGCTATGATGACACCATCTATCCGGTCCTAATTCCTGGACACATGCCATAAATGTCATCAGCTTGGACACTTTCACAGCGACTGCCGTGAGCATTGCTGCTGCTACTGTCATCTTTGGGCACCCAGTCACTATCCTTCAACCTGCCCAGTCCTCTACCTCCATCACTGGACCCCTCCGCCTCTGGTTCCCTCCTCTTCTTCTTCCTCTGGGTCTTCTTCCTGGTTCACCCGACACACCCATCCATACCACTCTGCCTGCATCTCTACTGGCGGGCGACCTCCCTGTGCGCACTCCCCCAGCCTGCATTGGGCCACTGATGAAAGAAGCCTATGACAATGGGATGTATGATGACAACGACAGTGCCATGTACAATGATATGGCTTGGTCTAACATCACCAGCTCCCTGGGCCCTTCCTATTCCTCGTTTTAATTCCTCATTGCAACTTCAGACATACTAAGGGGGTAATGTTATGATTTCTTTGCTTTTCCCTTCCGCTTCGTACTCCACTGGCACAACCTGGTGACTCGACTTGTTCTTTTCTTAGTTCTCACTTCTTCGGAACTGATGAAACGTTCCAACACATTCCATGACCTTCCATTGTATTAGTAATACACTGACATGTCCTCTGCTACAGATGACTCATTCAGACTTCTTCTGACTCATCTGCTTAGTCATACCTTTTCCCTTTCTCTATATAAACCCTTGCTCGCTCGTGTATTTCCCTTAAGCTAAACCTCCTCGAGTACCCTCTTGGAATACACCTGCTTACCTCTGAATCCTTGACTCTCTAAAGTCTTCATCCTACTTTGAGTGGACGCTCCCTCGAACCCTCGATCATGCCATCTCAGGCCGAACCCTTGACCCTTCCCTGAGGAAGCCCCCTGGGAACCACGAACCCTTGATCCTAGAGGACATTCCTAGAATAACCTCTTGTCCTTGACCTTGAATCTTCACCGTTCAAGGCTACACTTGGCCCTACCCGGACCAAGTGTAACAGATCTCTTTAGTAAGTACCTGCACATATCTGTGTCTATCCGTGCCTATCCGCAGTTATCTGCATGTGTCCGCATGTATCTGCTGTGCCCGGTGCGATGCCAGACTCTACTTAGTAGTTCATTCTTCTTGTTTCTTGCTTGGTCTTATCTCAGTGGCCACATTTAACCTTTTCCTTGCTTATTTCCAATGTTGTCGGGCATCTCAGTTGCCGATGACATTAGGTTTCAATTTGTTGCCATCTCATTACTTAGATTACCTTGTGATCCTCCCATAGGAACTCAGTCATGGGAGCCAATCCCCAACTATAAAATCTTGTCCTGGGTCTTAGAATAGCATATATCTTCTGTCTTGCATCTGAGGACCAATTCCCTTCATCCCTGTCATTTCGCCTTCGTCCTCTTCAATCTTGTCATTCCCCTTGTCCACCAAATAGTTACCTGCTTCCGGACTGGTCGCCACTGACCACCAGACACTTGTATCCACTGCCATATCTGCGCCATCAACGTCCGGATCACCCTATTTTGTCACCGGACTCTGCTGGTTCTTTCTGTTAGGTGCTACATAGATCTAGCTATCCCTTCTCTACCTTGTTTCCCACTCTGAACCCCTTGGGACAAGTCATACTCGCCCAACTCTTCTACCTAGGTAGAGACACCCCCTTTTCATTTATCTTTCTTTCAACGTTCTGCCCTATGCAACTGGCTTTTTGATGGCACTAATCTCTATTTCAAAGGCCATCTGTATATTCCCCCCGAACCACACCAGGACATTATCTGCTCTCTTCATGAATCCCCTGTGGGCGGCCACGGTGGGATTTTCCATACTCTTCACCTCCTCCAGAAGAACTTCTGGTGGCCAGGTATGTCCACCTTTGTATGCTGCGTTGTTGCCAGCTGCACCACCTGCCAAGCTGCTAAAGTCAACACACACCCCACAATTCCCCCTCTCCCCCCCATGGACTCCACCACCACCTGCCCCTTTCAGCAAATCTCCGTTGACCTTATTACTGGCCTCCCTCCTTCTGCTGGCTTTGACTCCGTCATGGTCACGGTTGACCATGGCCTTACAAAGAGGGTAATCTTTACACCTTGTCACAAAAATTTGGACGCCGCCAGCCTTGCCGACCTCTTTTTTCGAAACATCTTCCCTCATGTTGGCCTTCACGACCGACTTATCTCTGACCACAGCCCACAATTCACCTCTGCATTCACTCAAGAACTCGCTTGCCTCCTTCATTACGATGTTGCCCTCTCCTCCGCCTATCATCCCCAAACTGATGGGGAAACAGAACGAACCAATCAGGAACTGGAAACCTATCTTCAGATCTTTTGCGAAGGTCACCCAGAACGATGGGCCTCCCTTCTTCCGATGGCGGAATTCCACCATAATTCCTCTGTACATTCTTCCACCATGAAAACCCCATTCTCATTGATTCTTGGCTATGAACCACAAGCTTATCCTTCAATCGGAAAAACATTTCTCCCTGCTTTAGAAACCCACCTGACGGAACTTGATTCTGCCCGATCAGAAGCATTGGCTGCCCATAAATGATCCCAACAAATCATGTGAGAATGGATCTTTCCGTGCCTTCCACGATGGAAGGTGGGCGATTGTCATATCCTGTACGAACGCTAAGTCAAACTCCGCTTATGCGGACTTCACTCCGCAGCAAGAACTCATGAACTCCACTGCTATCTCGCGCTAGAAACCATCCCATGCTTCCGGACTTTCGTTCTGCTCTCGGTACATTCTCCTAGTCCTCTTATGTTCACCCTTGTATTCCTTTTAGTCTTAGATCCACTTCTTAGCAAGTTCCATACCAGTGCTGCACTGCTCCGGCATTCTGCTTATTCCGTCTTCTGTCTTACTCATGTCCATTCCCTGTTCCCGTTCCGGACTCATAGCTATGTAACCTCTTAGTATATAAAGTCTCGTACATTACCTAGTAGACCTCAGTTCGAATATTGAATAGATCCAACTCCCTCTGACTTCCGCTTGAGTCCTCGACTCTCCTCTGACCTACTCGACTTTGTCGTTGACGACGTTAAGTCTAACTCCGCCCATTCCGAAATTCCGGGACAAGACTTAGACAAGGGCGCAGCGCTCCAACTCAAGTCGCTGAAGCCAAGTCCCGTCTGACAAGCCGAAACTCCGCCCTCAAGGAGTTTCATCCGGAGTTGACTTAGATTCTGACAGTATATTCGAACTCTATCTTGTCAAGTCTTTCTGACACTATGAACACCAACACTCGTACTACCAGGTCGCAAGCTCGTGCCCTTACCAACCCGTCCCCTTGATTCAACCCCCTTAGCGCTTTTGGAAGCAATCGCCAAGGCCCCGCCCTCGTCAACCAATTCTGAAGTTTTTCCGCTCGTCGTACCCCAACATCTGCCTCCCAAGCACGCCCACCTCCGCAGTCTCCAACTCCGGGCGTGCGCATTGTTGAGCTCCCTGGAGACTCCGAAGATGATGCTACCTTGGACACCACCTGCCCAAGCATCCCTGCTCAGGAGCGACATCCCCGCACCCCCCCAAATGACGACAACCCACCCGATGGTCCTCCCAACAGCCCAGGCTCATCCGGAGATGACTCCGACGATGAACCTTACGGTCCGCTGTTCAACCGCTCTGACTCCGACAATGAAGATAACGAGCAGATTCCCCAGAACACACTTGCTCAACTCGCGAGTGCTATTAGCAGTCTCGCTCATTCCTCCCGTCGAGTCCCCACCGAATCCACGCCTCACACCAAGGTCCAAGAACCAGACCAGTTTGACGGGACTGATCCCCGCAAACTCCAGGTCTTCTTGGTCCAATGCGAACTCAACTTCCAAGACCACCCAAAGGCATTCAGCTCTGACCGCGCCAAAGTCACCTTCACACAGTCGTACTTGAAGGGCATAGCGCTGGAATGGTTCGAACCGGACCTACTCCAGATGGAAGATCTGGCACTCCGTCCTATTTGGATGGACGACTTCAAGGAGTTCGTCGCCGAGCTCAAAACCAACTTCGGTCCGCACGACCCCATTGGTGATGCGGAACATCAACTCGACCACCTGTCGATGAAGGACGGACAACGTATCAACAAGTACGTTGTGGAGTTTAATAGGATCGCTTCGCAAGTCCGAGGTTACAGAGAAGGCGCCCTTTGGCACCACTTCTATAACGGCCTTCCCGACCACGTCAAGGACGAAATCTCCCACGTCAGAAAACCGCCTACCCTCTCCGAGCTCCACAACCTCGCCCAAGCTATCAACGTGCGCTACTGGAAGCGCAAGTCTGAAATTAGCAGGCAAGCGAAACCTAATCCCCTGTCATCCTCAAAGTCTTCCAACAGACCCTCCGCTTCCGCATCCACCTCCGCTTCCAACTCCGGTGGCTCCAAAGACTCGAAAGAGTCCAAGGGCAAGGCCGCCAGTACCTCCACCCCCAAATCCGACTTAACGTCGAAGCTCGGCAAAGACGGTCGGTTAACCACCGATGAACGCAAACGCCGCTTCGACCTCAAGCTCTGCATGTTCTGCGGTCTCGCAGGACATATGGCTAAGGACTGCCCAAAGTCTTCTTCGTGGGCAGCAAAAGGCCGCACCGCTACCATGGCGGCTCTGGAAACCAAACCAGAAGTTTCCTCGGAAACAAAAAAATAGTCTGTGACCTCCAAAACTCCGCACAGACTGGAGGTCACGTTGAACCCACTTGTGCACCTAAGGAGATCCGTCTCAACGCGTCCGCTCTTTCCAACCCCAAATCCCTTATGCCCTCTGTCACTATAGTATCCCATGACATTCCCGCTTTCTCCATGCTTGTAGACTCTGGATCCTCCGATTGTTTCATAGATAAAAACTTTGTTAATAAACACGACATTCCCTGCTATTCCGTCCCTCCAGTGCAACTCCACCTCTTCGACGGAACTTCAAACTCCACGATCACCCAAGCCCTCGATCTTTCAATCCGTTTCCAGACTGGTGATATCACTCCAACGACTTTCTACGTCACTCCGCTGGATGGCTCTTGTTCTCTTGTCCTAGGACACAACTGGCTCACCCGACACAATCCGTCGATTGACTGGGTTTCGAACAGTATCTCGTTCCGCTCATTTGAACACTCCGTGCCAGCATCTCCGAGCTCACTCCCGCTGCCTGTGGAGTCACCTCCACTAGCTGCACCTCTGCCATCTGAATCACCGCGTTTTTCCGAACGCTCGGCTCTGCCCATCGCGATAATCAGCGCTGCTGCTTTTGCTCTGGCCTGTTGCCTGGAAGGTTCCGAACAGTTTAGTCTCCAACTCCGCCCTAAGGAGAGCGATCTCCGCTCTGCTTCCACCACCTCTGAGACCGTCGATCTCTCCGGGATTCCTCCAGAATATCATGACTTCGCCGATGTTTTTAGCAAAAGCAAAGCTTCCAAGCTCGCTCCACATCGTGAACATGATCTCAAGATTGACTTAGAGGAAGGAGCTTCCCCTCCCCTAGGCACTACCTATTCCCTCTCTACATCCGAACTTGGGTCCCTCTGGACATTCCTCGATGAGCATCTCACCAACAGTTTCATCTGCGCATCCTCCTCCACTCACGCCGCTCCAGTCCTCTTTGTCCGCAAGAAGGACGGTTCCCTTCGCCTTTGCGTCGACTTCCGAGGACTCAACAAGATCACGAAGAAAGACCACTATCCGCTTCCCCACATTTCCGACCTCCTAGACGCTCCGAGCCGCGCAAAGATCTATACCAAAATTGACCTCCAGCATGCGTACCATCTGGTCCGCATTGCCGACGGCGATGAATGGAAGACTTCATTCCGAACGCGCTATGGCTCCTATGAATGGCTTGTTATGCCATTTGGTCTAACAAACGCCCCTGCGGCGTTCCAGCGGTTTGTTAACACTATCTTCGCCGACATATTAGATGTTTGCGTTATCGTCTACCTAGATGACATCCTTATTTACTCCGAAGACAAGGCCTCCCACCGGGAGCACATCCACAAAGTACTCTGCAGACTCCGCAAGCACGGACTTTACGCTAAACCCGAGAAGTGCGAATTCCACACCGACTCCACCAAGTACCTCGGTTATTGTCTTTCTCCCTCCGGACTTACCATGTCCGTGGAAAAAGTGAAGGCCATCCAAGATTGGCCCGAACCTTGGAAAGTCAAGGACATTCAGTCCTTCCTCGGTTTCGCCAACTTCTACCGGTGTTTCATTCACAACTACTCTGATATCGTCATTCCTTTAACCCGCCTCACTCGCAAAGATGTTCCTTGGAGTTTCACCGATGACTGTCACTCCGCTTTCCGTCGCCTTAAGGAAGCCTTCATTTCCGCTCCGGTTTTGACCCACTGGGTTCCGGATGCTCCGCTCCTAGTTGAAACAGATGCGTCTGACTATGCTATCGCCGGAATCCTCTCCATC
>JBBPLT010000934.1:0-10785 GCA_038089955.1 Strobilomyces dryophilus | reverse complement strand
CGCTGGCATCGCCTTTCTAGTGTCGCTGGGCGTGAATAGCCCGATATCGTTGGCGCTCCTCCCTCTCTACGTCTTATTGATGGTACGTGGTCCTTTCCTCGACGATGCTAGTTCAGCTAAGCGCGACGTATCGTAGTGCATATCGCCGCAGCTGTTGATATTGCGCGTGGTGGACGGGAAAGCGTGGAATAGCCTTCCTTCCGAGCCACCCGTCTCGGCGATTCGGTTTACTCCCAGCGACATGGTGGGCGAGCGGACGGAGAGCACTGCGGCGGGGATTCATCTTCAGACGATGTCGAAGTCATATTTCGCGGACGAGCCCAAGAGGATGCACACCATCTCTCAAGTGTAACTTCGCGAGGACGATCAGTATGTACGAATGCGACGACGTTACGCGTAGCGACCAGATCTCGATCTATCGGATGTTGACAATGCTACGGTCACCGCGTGACGGTGATATCTGCTGCGATTGTGACGATCTCATGCGATGACTTTGTGACTTACGTAGTGGGTCGTCGAGTTTCAACAACAGCACCAGACAGCCTTTGATGGAGGTATCGTCGCGACAATCCCCCGATGCATTGTTGCATCGGCCACTGCAGACTCGGTGTCCGACGGACATGAACGCAGCCCGTCACCGTGACGATGACGTATTGGCGTTTGCGTCCGTGTGACTTTTGACGATTCTAGCAAGTGTGCTGGTACACACGTTCGTTCGCTTGCACATCCAGAGCTAACGTATCCAGAGTTCGAACGTGGCCGAGTCAAGCGGTAAAGTCAAGATCGTGCAGCAGGTTTCGCCTGAATGCGTCAAGTGTGGCGTCCAACTAGTACTAGATACCAGCGGTCGTCTGGGAACGAGACTCGGACTGTGTACTAGTGTCAATTTATCATGCACTGATGAGTGGTCATGGCTTCTGCATAGCAGACCAGCCAAGGCTGCTCTCGTATCACAGAACCTCCGATATTAATGATCAATGTGTCATCGCGCGAACAGACATCGAGTCATCGATGTGGGTTATTGTGCCACGCACTCCCGAAGAATTTAGCCAAAAATCGACTGCGAGAGCGAAGCCTCACTACCGCCACGAAGTCAGCATCAGGCGTCACGGGAGCAGCGTGGAAGCATGCCCGTACGTGATTGGCCTTCGAGGGGTCCAAATTTGCATCTGTCAAAGAAAGTTTCTTCCCTGGCTATGCGCAATGTTTGGACTGCCTACCGCGATGCCGTTCTTTTTTTGACACAGACACGGTGGAGCACGTCATCTGGGCTAGCGAGAACTTTGTGGTACATATATATAACCAGCGAGGCACTCACAGGTTATCGTTTTTTTTCTCGGGACCATGTCCTCGTCGTCCTCTGGAACCCCCGACCCCGGTCGGAGCTTTCTGCAAAACTCGGGCTACGTCGGGATCACCCTCGGGAACATCCTATATGGCGAGTTCCTCGAAACGCGTTCGTGACATGATGGGAACTGATTCATAGCGCCGGATCGACAGGCATGGAACTACTCCTGTACTTCAAGACTCTTCACGTCTTACTGCAGAACCGTTCCGTGCGGAGGAAGTTTAGGTTGTTCTATAGCATCTTCAGCAGCGTGATGGTCTTTTGTATCACCGTCTGGGTGGCAACGTCGGCGTTCTTTGGCGAATCGATGTGGTTGCTGGACGATCGGTACCCGGGCGGTCCCGAAGCATTCTTCGAGGACAACATCTCAATCTGGTACATGGATTGGGGCACGACGGCTGTCATCCTCCTGCAACTCATGACGGACGGTCTCATGGTATGCAGGGCATGCGCGGGAACTTGCGAACAGGGTGCTCACTCGGCCGGCTCTAGATCTACCGCTGTCGGATGATTTGGAACAGCAACCGCGTCGTCATCATACCCATCTTCTTGTGGGTGTCCACTCTCGGTGAGCGTCGCTCCCCCGTTCAGTCGCCCCCCGCCACTGACTCCGCGCAACACCTAGTTTTAGGGATCCTTGTCGACTGGACGAGCAGCGTGCCAGGAGGCAACTTCTTTGCGGGGGTCTCGTCCCAACTCGCGCTCGCCTACTACGCCGTGTCGGTGTTCCTCAACACGCTCCTGACGAGCCTGATCTGCTACCGCATGCTGCGGCACGGCAAGCAAGTGCGCGAGCACCTCGGCAACGACCACGCCTCGCTCTACTTTGAGGTCGTCGCCCTCGTCGTCGAGTCGGTGCTGCCCTACACGCTCGCGGGGATCGCGTTTCTGGTGTCGCTCGGCGTGGGGAGCCCCCTGTCCGTGACGTTCCTGCCGTTGTACCTGCTCATGATGGTGCGTCTCTCTCTCTCTCTCTCTCTCGCTGACGGGGGCGGGCGTGCTGAGGCCGAGCTGAACGCGACCACTCGTCGATACAGTGCATGTCGCCGCAGATGTTGATCTTGCGGGTGGTGGGCGGCAAGGCGTGGAACGACGACAAGACTGCGCGCGCGCAGGGACTCTCGACGATCAAGTTCGATCCGAGCCAGGCGACGTCGGAACAGACGGCGAGCGGCGGGGCGGGCGTTCAGATGGAGGCGTTGTCCAAGACGTTCCACCACCCCGAGGGACGGACCAGGGTGGAGATCTCGTCCGTGTAGGTCGGCCTCACCGAGAACGCACGCGCGGAGTTGCACGGACGAGGGTCGGACTCGTTACCCTACACGTAGCATGCCAGTTCATGCTCGGCATCATACCACCATCAAATTGACACGACGGCATCGTGACTCGGACCTGAGGACATCGTGGGACGTGTTCATAGGACGGCCAAGGGAATACTCGATATCTCGCCAAGCGTTCATTTCCGCTGGCCGTCGTGGCAAGATCGTTCGGCAGTTATCTGTATGATCCGCGATCGATGGAGGTGGCTGGTGAAGAGGGACGAGATTGCAAATGAATGATGTAGGGAGGAACGAGGGGGGTGTGAATCTGGGGTACTCTCCACAGGATGTCGTCCCCCGAACCGCGCTTCGCTCGGCTGTGGAGCGCACTGTGGCCGAAAACACGTATGTGAAGGGACCGTCGGGGTTCAGAACGCGTTGTCGTGTACGGTTCCTGGGCGCGATGCACCCAATATATCAGCCTAAGAAGTTCCGCAGCACAATAGGTACATAACCCTGAACGTACTCATGACCTTCAGGTTGCGCAGTGGCTCCGGAAATATTCTGATGGAAAGGCTTGGCGATTTTCTCAAGTATGTTGTGATCTATGTACTACGTCCGAAACGGTGACCGCAGAACTTTGCCGAGTCGTAACGAAGGGACTCGCTCATCGGGATTTCGCTTATGCCCTTTGGGTGCCCAAAGGGCGGAGGCTTTAGCCATAATGCCGTACAAGGGTCCAATCAGAGCCCTCGTAGAGCCTCGCGTAACCCTTGCGAAAGTCGCAAGCGCATGACGTGATATACTCTGGTTTGCAGATGCCCTTGGCCGTCGTTGAAAGTTGCCTGGTTCCTCCCGGAGGATCGCGCTTTGTCCGCCGTCCTCGAGAGTGTGATCTCTCTCACGTGCCCTGGGACAGGGGTAACAGACTCTGAGAAAACTATAGCCCTGATCGAACGAACTGGACCTTGACAACACGTCGTCGTCGCCGAGAAGGTGAGATGCCCGGGCCGGAACCTCTTGGCTCCTTTTCGGCAAACCCCGAAGTTGAAACCCCGCCACAAGTAGCGCACCCTCGTCCAACGTCCAGAATCGACGAAATTCCGGCAAGACTACCAAGGTAGTGTTCCTTTCACTCTCACATGCGGCGCGAAACAACGCCAGGACGCACTTCTCGCTCGCCTTGAGCTCGGGCGTCGAATTCCCGTCGCGGGACGGCTGGATGAGTCGACGGGAACGTGGATGCCGGTGCTCTTCCTTGATCTCGTCCGCCCGCGTTGGATCGTGTCGCTGACGCTCCCTCTGCGTCGCCCGCGCGATCGTACAGATGGTGCGTGCGTTCGACGACCGCGTCAAAGACCCGTCGTCGATCCTTCCCCACAGAAGCTCGAAATCGACTCTTTCTCGGGCTACCGCATCTACCCGTCCAAGGGCAGACTCTTCGTGCGCGGAGACTCCAAGGTGCGCCAAGCCTCGACGCGTCGTGTCGGGGACTCGCTCGACGCCCTCGTCTCATCCCTCCTTCCCCGTTTTTTTTTTCCAGACCTTCCGCTTTGCGGGCTCCAAGAACGAGTCCTTGTTTCACCAACGCAAGAACCCACGCAAGATCGCGTGGACCCAAGTCTACCGTCGCATGCACAAAAAGGGCATCACGGAGGAGGTCGCCAAGAAGCGTTCCCGCCGGACGGTGAAACACCCGCGGGGCATCGTGGGCGCCGACCTCGCCACCATCGCCGCCAAGCGGAACCAGACCGCGGCCGTGCGCACGCAGGCACGGATGGCTGCCATCCAAAAAGCCAAGACGGAGAAGAAGGAGAAAGAGTCGAAGAAGTCCAAGGTGCGTGCGGGCCAGGCTGAGTTTGGGCGTCGCTCACGATCGGGTCGATCTAGCCTGCTACTCGTGCGCCTGTCAGCACGGCACCCAAGGTCTCGAAACAACAAATGAAGGGTGGCAAGGGTGGCCGATGAGCGGACTCGACGCAGACGTGATTGGCCTGTTTACCTGCATGTTCCTCTTCTCTTATGATTCGATGCACGCATGTTGTATGTCAAATATGCTGCCAGTGCGACCCTCGGGCCAAATCTTGATTGAACGAATGGGTCTGGGAATATATAAAGAACTGATATGATACAGGGTCTATGCGAACGTCCAAGATCGACTATGTACCGTGAAACGAGCGGGAAAACAATAACATTGGGTATATGTGCACTGAAAAGTCCAGGTGGGGAGGACGGGTTCAGAGTCTGTGTGTCTGAGGGTGTTCGGGCGCATACTTGGCCTGCAAAGTCATCTGTGTCAGGGCCACCAGCACCGACACGCTGTGCTCACCATCTCGACTTCCTTCTTGGAGAAGCCGCATTTCTCGTAGAAGGCTGTGCGAAACGTCAGTGAGACCCGCTCATCCGCCGCACGACGACGACGACGACGACGACTTACGAATGTTGGAGTCGTTGCAGTTGAGGATGGTCTTGTAGCATCCGCTGCTCTCGCTGATGTGAGTGAGCGCCTGGATGATGCGCAGCCCGAGCTTCTTGCCCTGCTGGCTCTTGTCGACGGCGATGTCCTCGATGTGACCGACGGTGCCTAACCCGCGGAGGAACTTGCGCTCGATGAAGACGGTGCCGACGCCGACGATGCGGTCGCTGGCGTTGTCGACGATGACGAGGGAGTAGTAGGTCTTGGGGGCAGCGCGCATCGCGTGGAATTGGTCGACCCAGGCGGCCTCGCCGAGGTCGTTGACGACGGACAGGACCTTGAGGGCGTCGAGGTGGCCGCGCTTGTAGTCTGTGGACGCGAGCGGGCGGATCTGTGGGGGACGTGGGTCAGGTCATACGGGCGGGGGACCGGTTGGGGTGCACGGACGGTGAGCTCTGGAGGGAGGAGTTGGGAGACTTGCTCTGAGATCAACTCTGGAGGGAACATCAGGTCGAGAGGGGCATCGGCGACGGAGGGCATCGTCGCTTTTCTGACGGCGTAAACCAAGGTGACTGCAAAACACAGCCACAAGTCGCATCTCAAACTAATCGTTGTCTACGACAGGTCCATCGGCTCTTCCCCACCTTCTCCCTCGGCCCAGTCCCCCGCCTTCTTGTGCTCACCGTCAACGCCGCCGTCCTCCCTCCCTCGCCTCAACTGCGGACAACACAGTTCCCTCTCCTCCATCACCGCCTCCACGTCGTCCTCGTTCCAGTCGCTCGTCGCCTCCCACTCGTTCTCGAACTCGATGTCCAGCGCCAACCCGACGTTCTCGTTCTCGCTCAGCGGCAGGAAGCTGGCCAGCCCGTACGCCGTGTGGCCCGCGGACCCAGATCCAGAAGCGGGTCCCGCGCCACTCCCAGGGGCCTGGGGTTGCGCGTGGTGCGAAGAAGGCGGATGCAGCTCGACTTGAGGCTGCGCCTGGACCCAGCGTCGTTCCCGGAGTCTCTTGTGTCGTTCGCGGTCTTCTTCGATGCGCTTAAAGATGTCGCCGCGCGAGAGGTGCGCCCCGTTGGCGCCGCGCGAGGGAGGGTGGGGGGCAGACGCCGCCGCAGGGACACCCGAGACCTCGGTAGTCTGGGTCTGCCGGGAAGACAGAACGTGCATCACCTCGTCGACCCGCAGGGGGTCGATGATCCGTTTCGTACGCCAGTTTTCGAGTATCTAACGTGCGCGTCAGTGTTCAGCACGAGAGGGTCGAAAAGGATTGCACCTGCTTCGTGCTCGTGAGATTGGGAAGACCCTGTCGCCCGACGGGAACTACACATTCGACGATTTGGAGAAGGTCGCGAGAGACATAATCGACGTAAAAGGACGTATTCGGTGGTTTGGCGACTCTGGCAGCAGGCGTCAGTAGCTTGAAGAAGCACGGACTGACGACGCATGCTGCGAGGTGGTGGACTTACGAAGGTAAGTCGGCGGGCGGTGGTTGATGTGCTTTTGCAAGCAAAGACGACTCGCAGAGCGAGTCGAGGAAGTAGAGGATGTTGATTCGGTGGTTAATGGATCCCTAGTAGAAAAAGATGCGATCAGTTGAATGTCCCAGAGCACAAGAGGTCGGTGTCGTCCGCAGGAACGCCTCACCGCCCTTGCGGTCCAAGAACCCACGCACCTTTTGACATTCCTCAACGATGCACTCCCACAGATCCTCCCCACATCTAGAAAAGTACTTGAGCGCATATCCGACCACTTTTTGTATCGACTGTTGCGTCCTATAGAGCCGTTAGCGAGAACTACATGTAGAGATGGAGTTCTCGTCGAAAGCAAAGACTTACGCGCTGAGCTTTCGGAGGTGACCTAGGAATTGCATGCGCACTTCGAACGGATCCATAGGGTCGTACGAGTTGTCTGCAACCGAGTAAGTCTGCGACGGAGGTGGGTCAACGCTCGATGGTGGTGGTCGTCGAAGGTCATGTCATGTGGTTGTCGCTTATTGATCACTCCATCATGCCACCAACTTCTTGCTGCCAACTACACGTCGAGAGTCGACTTGCGAACGGCCCCGCGAAGGAATCCAACCGGTCGATTCGAGTCCGAGTCCTCTACATTCCAGCACGCACTCACAGACGATCAGGGAGACTCGAATTCAGTAAGTTAAACAGGAGCGCCTCGACCGGTCGACATGTCTTGTCCTTCCTGCGAAACCAGTCGTGCACGACTTTCGATCGTTCTCCTCGTGAGACTCGCACTGAGTCGATACGGGTTGGAATACGTGGGACCTCGCTGCAACCAACTCTGAGCGATCCAAGATCGATCCCGGAAAGCAGCCTGACCAGCGTTTTGAAAAACATGGGCACGCCCGTGTAGAGCCACGAAGCCAGTACGCTAAACTACCCTCACCGATCGATGACCGGGATTCACTGAAGCACACTTTTCTTCATAGTTCCATACTTTTTCTGCATGCGTAAGACCGATGGACGTGACAAGATGCCGGTCCGTATAAGAATCGCGCTGCACTCTGGCCAAGGCGTTACTGATGCATCGATGCCTTACTTCCGCACTTGCATCTCGGCCTCGAGTGCTACACTATCGTCTCCACTAATAAGGGAAAAAAAATAGATAATTTCATACAAACTAGCACTCGGTACCCCTCGCCAAGTCATATCATTGAAACATGCGAAGGGCGCCGCGACTCGCGCTGATCCTGTAGCACCGCGCTGGGACCCTACTCGCTCTCTCTGATTCAGACCGAATTTTCCCTTCCAGGGGCTTCCCGCCCGCCTTGCGTCTCCGAAATGCGAAGGCGTCTCTCGCTGACATGCGTCTGGCCCGTTGGGAAGGGCCAGACCCAGGGAACCAGGGGCAACACCCCGTGCTAATGGATGCAGACTACGAACCTGCGAGGGGGCCAGCCACTGGGCCAGGACCCCTGACCCTTGTAACGCTGGAAAGGTAGAGTATTCTTCGAATTCGTCTAATTCCCCTGCTGCGCCATCCCTTTTTTTTTGTTTTTCTCATTCCTATCAGGTATCTCGATCAAACCCCCGCCTACGGGTGTCCTGAGTACCACTCTTGTCCAATAGACCGTTCTGGGAGCATGTCCTTTCGAGCATCACCGCCCATTCGACGCACGCGTCGTCCTTTCGGACGACAGTCAGCCTTCCCACATGCCTCTCATTTTGACATCGTTATTCGTTGCTGCGGCCGTTTTTTCTGGCACTACCGTTCGCTTCGCTTGCCCGCCGCGTCCTTTCTGGCACCGCCGGCCCGTCGCTTCCACCACTCCTTTTTGGCTCCCAGCCTGTAACTTATCGAGCGCCAACACTCGTTCGTACCTTCACCCGTCCCTCCGAGCCCCATCGCTCCCTCATCGCCCCCGCCACTCGTTCGTCACCTCCGCCGCGTCCTATCAGGCACCAGCGCCCGTCCGTTGCCCTGTCGCGTTCCTTCGGGTCCCGGGGCCCACCTATCACATCGCCCGCGGTCTTTTGAGTGCCTGGGCTCGTTCGTCGCCCCCGCGGTGTCCTTTCGGGTTCGCCAGTCGCCTCCACGACTTTTCGAGCCCCGCCGCTCGTTCGTCGACTCCGCTGTGTCTTATCGGGATTCAGCGCCGACTCATCGCCTCCGCTGCGACTTTCGAGTGCCATCCCTCAGTTAAACCCTCTGCCACGACCTTTCGGGCTCCAGTGCATCTCCTCTGGCTCAGCGCGCTCACTCGTCGCTTCTTCCCTGTTGTTTCGGGCTCTGGCGCCTGTCCGTCGCCCCCGCCACGATTTTTCGAGTGCTATCATTCGACTGTTTCCTCCGCCACTTTCTTTCGGGTCCTCGTGTCGTTGCTACCCACATGCAGTAGTTTCGATACCCGCTGACAGCCTTGTCAATCCTACTCGTACACTTTGCTTGACAGTCTGTCTATACCGGCTTTCCGCACCTTGGGTATCCGCTATCTGGTGCTTTTGGTCTTCGCGCGCTTTTCCGGTAGAGGTGAGGTACGGAAAGCCGGAAAAGCTCTTAGCAAGAAACAAAATATAAATTTACTGATCAGCGCGGCAGGGGTGACCCGTATGGTGCATGAAAGATCCGCCCGCTTGAAATCAAGACTCTTGCTTTGGACCAGAGTTACCCCAATGGCATTTTTCCGTCCTTTGTACCTTTTCCGGAGCCAACGGAAGAACAACCTCAGGGGTGAACTTGATTTTGGTCCAGACTCTTGGTTGCAAGCAGGCTGTCAGTTCTTCCAGTTTCTCATGGTCTGCGTTCACCGCACCTAGCGTCAATCCTGCGGATATAAATATTGGAGCTGGGGGAGGGTCTTGTCAGACCAGTGCTATACCCTTAGCCTCCCCGAGGGTCAGTGACGATGCCGCCTCAGCTTCGAGTCAGATACGTACCATTCGACTACAAGATCAACGACGACACCGGTTCAGGCGCTCGCGCTGATCTCGCTACTTGGAGGCCTTCGCATTGTGAGCGCTGCTTTCTTCGCGTTCACCATGATTCTGATTAGTGCGCAAGTGGAGCCCAGCTGGTATTATCTTGGACCTGTCGCCAACAACGGCGAATCACAAGGCGGTACTGGCATCATCGTCATGTCAGCGGACGACGATACGCCCGCCCTCGTCCCCATCGGTTCATGGAAGACAGTGTGGACCGACAAAGGCTCGGGCAAGCGGGACGACTATGCGCTCTGGGAAGGCCTTCCTGCGAAAGAACATCTGAAGGACTATCTGGTCGTCGGTGGCTTTTTCACTCGCCATTACGCGCCCCCTTCCGTCGAAGAGACCAGTGGAATGATGGCCGTTCACAGGGACTGCGTGATAGTGGTCGAGGCTGGCAGCTCGATCTGGAATGATGCAGGGACGGGCGCCAAGCAGGACGGGTCGGTGTGGGGGATCTCGGTGGCCGGTTTTGCTCAGGCGGTGCAGACGGGAGCGTTTGTTCCCGCTGACGGACACGACATCCCGCCCCAGGACACGTATGCCCTTGACGGGAACTCCATCATTGAGAGGTGAAGACACCACGGCGAAAGAAGTGTCCCATGGTCGTTTTGGAGCGTACAATTACGTTTTGGAGTGTAAAGAGTAGTATGTGACGATCGTCTCTTGGGTGTAACGATTGCTTCGTTTTGTTATAGTATCGAAGGCTGTGGATAACTTGCGCGCGAGGCTTGAACGAAGATCTCTACAGATCACAGTAGACATATTGGCACACTTCATGTGCCAGTGCGTGTGCGTGAGAACAGGGCCTCAGCTCGGTGCCAGCCGACACTAATCTAGTGACCGACTTTGCGGTCTCGTGTCAGTGTAGCGCATACGCCGAACTGAACCCACACACCATGGCATAGCCTCCGACGTGAGGTTACAGTAGTTCATCTCGTCCGAGTACTCTTGTAGCCGTAGTTTCAATATGCCGACCACTAGCTTACTCGTGTAATGGCGACGCAGATGATGCCAGGCTCATCGAGTATCCGCTTCGAAGAAGCGTTGTTCGATGTGTGCTCTTTGGCCGCGGTCCCCGGGCCAGACTTGCAATGGAATAAGTCTTAATAACGGGCGAAGCGAACATCGTGCTATTCATACAAACTAATTTACACGGACATTTCGTCGACCAACAAGAGAGGTTACACAGCAGATGTATTCGCATTGAACCATGGCATTTACGCTCAGTGGGCCTTGCTCTCTCTCTTGAACTTGGACCGAATTTCCTCCCCGAGGAGCTTCCCAGTGCCCGCCTTGCGTCTCCAAAGCGAAAGCGTCCCTTTC
>JBBPLT010000933.1:0-10792 GCA_038089955.1 Strobilomyces dryophilus | reverse complement strand
GATGGACAGCTGTTGGAAGGGCTGGGTGGCCAAGGAGTTGAGGGAGGTGAGTAGGGGAACAGTAGGGTGGGTGTTAATTTTTTGCAGCTTGGCAAGCAGCACATCTGGCGACAAACCATCAGATGAAGAAGGACATCCCTGGCCACCAGAAGTCTTTCTGGAGGAGGTGGAGGGTGTAGAAATTGCCACCATGGCCACCGGCTTGGGAGTCATGGATAGAGGAGACAAGGTTCCTGCAGGGTTCTGGAGGGATGTAGAGGTGGCCTTTAAAGTAGAGGTTGGTACTGTCAACATACCAGTTATGGAGGGCAAAGTGAGGAGGGGGGCAGAATCCAGATTTGAGCTCGTGGATGAGTCATAGGGCAGTGGGGTCAATGGCGGTATTTTCTGCAATGTGCTGTTGAATGCAAAGGTTGAGGGCTTGGGTGAACAGGGGGTCCAGGAGGAGGGTGATTTCTGTGTTATCATCTGTAGTATTGATGTTGTCCTTGTGGGAAAGGGCATCAGCAGGGGTGAGTTTCGACCCAGGAACATGGATAAAAAGGAGGTTGAAGTCTTCGAGGTACATAGCCCAGCAGGCTTGTTGTTGGTTAAGTTTATGTGGTTGTTTGAAGTAAGTAAGGTTTTTGTGGTCAGTAAAGATGGTGGTTCGATGAGAGGTTCCCTGGAGGTAATGTTGCCATTGTTCCAAGGCTTTAATGACCACAAGTAATTCCCTATCATAGATGTCATAGTTGCATTTGGTGGGTGCGAAGATTTCTGAGAAGTAAGCACAGGGGTGGAGGTTGCCATTATCATCAGCCTGCATAAGGACTCCTCTGGCCACTGTGAGGGAGGTGTCAGTCATGAGGGAAAAGGGTTTGGACATGTCCAGCATTGCAAGGACTGGTTCCAAGAGGAAAGCTTTCTGTAAGGTGCAGAAGGCATTTTTGCAGTTGGGGGTCCATGCCCAGACTTTTCCTTTATGGGTGAGCTTGTGAAGAGGGTGAGTGATGCGAGAGAAGTCTGGGATGAATTGTCGGTAGAAGTTACAGAATCCAATGAATGAGCACACTTGTTTGACACAGGTGGGTGGGGTCCATGCCTTGATGGTGTTTAGTTTAGTAGGGTCCATAGAGATGGTGTCAGCTGAGACAACCATCCCAAGAAATTCCACTTTTTGCTATTCAAACTGACACTTGGAAAGTTTGAGGAAGAGGCCATGCTCCTCGAGTCTTTGAGGATCTTACAGACTCGTTCACAATGGAGAGAGGGGTCGTCGATTGAATGGACTAGAAGGTCATCCATGTAGATGATGAGCCATCCTTCAGAGATATAGTCCTTGAAAATATGGTTCATAAAGGCTTGGAAGGTGGATGGCAAGTTGCACATTCCAAAAAACATCATGGTGGGTTTGTAAAGGCCATTTGGGGTGATAAAGGCTGCCTTCCATTGATTGGAAGGTTTGATTCTGACATTGTTATATCCCCAGCATATGTTGAACTTGGTGAAGAGTTTGGATCCTTTCAGCTTGTTAATGAGTTCTGAGATGAGAGGGAGGGGGTAGGCGTTTTTGACTGTGTGGGAGTTCAGATATTGATAGTCCTGGCAGGGACAAAGGCCACCATCCTTTTTTTGGGACAAAGAAGAAGGGTGATGCTTGTGGGGATTTCAAGGGGACAATCTTCCCACTTTTGAGGTGTTCATCGATGAACGCCTTGCAAGCATCCCATTCTTGAGGATTAAGGGGGTATATCTTCGCTACTTTAGGGATGAAGTCCTTTCCTAGGTCGATGATGTGGTCAAATGATTGATGGCATGGTAGTTCTCCAGGTTGTGGTTCCCCAAAGACATTGGCAAATTCTTTGTATGGTTCCGGAAGGGTTATGGCATTTTTTTCTGTGGCCATGGCTAGTTCAGTAGAGATGGTGGTCTTCCAGATAAGGAGGTGGGCTCATTCTATTGGGGAGAGTTGTAGACGTTTGAGCCAGCATTGCTCTATGGCAGAGTCTGGTGCTGAGTTGAAGAATTGAAGGAGGTACTGCTGTTCAGTGGCATCAGGATGGTCGTGCCTCTGGACATACAGTTTGTCTGGGAGGATGACAGTCCTGGATGCCCAATTGATGACTGGGTTTGCTTGTTGCAGCCAGGGGAGCCCAAGGATAAGGTTTTCTTTTCCACAGTTTGTGTTACGCTGGTTGCGTAATAACCTAGCAGCGCTCACTCAAAGTAGAGCGAAGTCTTATAGATGAAGCCTAGTTCGTTCTGCGGACTGGGCGAAGAGTTGTTCTCCCTAATAACCTTGGAGGAAGGCTAGGGTCAAGGGTTCGATAGCGTTGGCTAGATCGAATGGTCTCACGTGAGGAATGCGTGGAGGATGGACTAGATTACTACGCTGGTTAAGCGGAGAACTAGCTAAGGAACATGGGAGAGAGTACCTGACTATATACTGGTGAGGCAAGGGGTGGGAACTCCCCAGGGTTGAGGGTTCTACTAGATGGGGGTGCGGGTGTCTGTGGTCAAAAGGGGAACAAAGGATCAAAGGAGGCAGATCATGGAAAATGGAATGACGTGTCCGGAACTCCGTGTAGAAGCGATGGAAACGGAGGCGGTAGAAGTACAAGAAGAAAAGGTCTGGTGCAGTCTAGCTGCAGCGATAGTGGTTCTGATGCTGTGCATGGAAGGGCAAAGGGTTTCTAGGCATCCTTCCTGGGTATCTTGGGTAGCTTACGTGCCAGGCGTGGTGGAGCGGGAGTGGAGGAGCTAGAGGTCTCCATGGGGTCATCGTCGAGGACAGAGGTGTTGGGGACGAGGGTCGGAGAGTCGGGGATGGGAGGAAAAGAAAGGATGGGGCTGTCCTCTCGTAAGACTGTAACAGTTTGTGATAGTGAAGTCTCTTTCCTCCTCATTGTAAAACACTAGTCCTGGGTGAGGGGACACCTAGGAGTCGTATGTGTGGGTCTTGGGTGCAATATGCTCAACCCAAAAGGGGGCCCGAGGTGTTTGCTGAAGTCCTGAAAGCTCGGGGATGGACTGATGCTTGGTCCGAGGGCATGGGAAACCGGAGTTTAAAAAGACCGGTTGGTCGGTTGAGGGAGGAGAGGTCAGCAAGGTGTCAGTGAGGTAGGAGAGGGCTCTCAGACAATTGAGAGGAGCTAGCAAAGTGATTGGCAGGTGGTCGAAAGGTAGAAGATAGCTAGATACATGTGTAAATACTTGAAACCAGCTTGAAAAGGGGTCAGAATATGCTGGGCTTTGTAAGCAAGGTACAAAAAGTCTAAATGGACCAGTCTGGGTGAAGTGTAAGTAGACCAAGATCGTCAGTACATATGGTCTGGAGTGCGGGGAAAAGCGTCAGTCTACTGGTTCTGTAGTCTGCTGGCCCCAGGTGTCATAGAAAATGGACCAGTGCATGTCCAGAGTGTCTGCATTAGACTGACATGTGGTCCGGACCATGGGAAAATATGTCTGGACTATTGGACTATCAGTGTGTGATGCATTTCGGGCTCAGGAGTGGGATAGAGGTCATTGGGTGAAGTCCAGAGAGTGGGCAGATGGTGGGATATACATGTAGAGCAAGTACTTGCTCTACATTGTTCTCCCTGATCCAGATGGTAAGGCAGGTTTTGTGTCGGACTCCTCCTTGATTTACTATTCTGTCCACATTCTGGGCTATCAGGGGTTTGGTGAGGCATATTTTCTTGAGGCAATGCTTTTCCACTAAGGCTCGATCGATTAGATTTCCAGAGGCTCCACAGTCTATGAGGGCATTCATGTCGACAATTTTTGCTCTGGGGAAGGCATAAAAGGAAATGGGAATTCTCATTGAGATGGCTTTTTTATTGGATATGAATACAGGAGCAATAGAGATAGTAGGGGGAGATGACATTGACTCATGTCCCCCTCTTAAAACCCTCAGGTAAGGAGGTTTCAGTGGCTCTGACTTCTATAATTTCTTCATTTGGGGGGTTTTCTTCTTCCTTGGTGGAGGTAGTTTCATCATCCTCATAGCATGCTTTGAGGACCTTGAGTACATCTTGGTGGGAGATTCCCTTCTTTTTTCCCATAGAGGCAATATACTTTTCCATCTCACTTTGCTTGGCTTCTCAGGTGAAGATGGTGGTTGGGGTGGGGTTTTAGCATAGGTCTGATCTTCTTGTCATCCCTTTCCTTTCCCCTGTCATGGGTGGTTCCTGGTCAAGCATTCCTTCTTATGGCAGACAAAACATAGGTTGTTGTGAATGTGTCAGGCTCACTTGATGGGGGTAAGGCAGGTGGCGTCGATGTCCATGGCATTGGGATTGTGATGTGGTGTGTCTTGTGGGAGAAGGTGTCCAACCATCCTTCCCTTCTTATACCATTCCAGCCTGGTCTTCTGGGCATGGAACTGACTGGCTTTCTCTATCCAGCCTGCGAGAGTCATGGAGGGGGTTCTCCATAGATATGATCATTCCTGTAATATCTGGGTCAAGTCCTTCATTGAAGTGATCAATGAGGGTGACAGGATCAGTGATCTTTGATTTGGTGGCAAAGAGTTGGAATTTGGTCACATAGTTGAAGAAACTGTTTTCTTTGTTGCAAAGATTCTGGGATAGATGAGCGAGTTTTCCTTGAGCAACGGTGTTCTCATCATGCAGGGTAAACATTTTGAGGAAGTCCTTGATTATTTCCTCTAGCTTTGGCTTATTGGCTTCAGTGATCTGATTGTCCAAAACCTTCTCTAGTAGCAGCTCTGCATAAAATCTTCCTCATCCCTTATTCATCATGTTGAGAAAGATAAGGCACTATTGTTCCAGGGTGTGAACGTTGTAGAGATCAGTACGCCTCTATGGTTATATCCCTACTTCCCCACACTCCACAACACGTCCACTTGACTCCCCTGAGACTTCCTACCTTGCCCCAAGACTCCTTAGACATAGACTGGCACATGCCAACAAAGACTGACGAAGACTGACTGAAGGACCAACAAGACCGATGCTCTGGCTGCCTTGGTCTTCCTCAGGTGGCTTCACTCGACCTTCAGTGATTCGTTCCGATTCGTATATCCTTTCTTGCTCATACCTTCCATTGGGTCCTCGACCCTTTAGACTTCTATCCCATCGATTTCCAATTGTACCATACTTATGTCTGACGTTCTCCTTTTAGTGTAGTTACCTTATGTGCTCTTGGACTTGACAATTATTTTACCTTTCAGTATCTCTGGTCCATAAAATACTGTATTCGGACTAGAGAATACCAGCTCCCATTTGGCTCACCATCATCATCATGACATACTGTCTGTTGCTCATTGACCATCAACCATCAACCATCAACCATCGTTGTTGTCCATCAACCATCTCATTCTTCTATCGCATCGCTCTTCACCTTGGGACCGAACTGCCAGTCTTAACGTCTTCCACTCACAACCACCATTTTCCACTTGGCTTCACTCTCTCGCATCATCTCAAGGACCAAACCTCAGTCCTTCGTCTTCATTGTCAGTCAGTCGCTCGAACAAAGCTTTGGCCCATCGCCTGCACCTTCAGTCCTTTGCCCACACCTTTGGTCCATCAGCCCAACGCTTCGGTCTATCGTGCGACAGCATTGGTCGGTCTTGGACCTTCAGGCAAAGCACCTCAGACTTCTTTTCTGTCCTTCTCCCTCTTCTAGAGTCCCTTTGGGATGGACCTATCACGTCCTCCTTACCCTTCTGACCACTGGACTTGCTGGACTGACTTCTAGTCCACCCAGCAGTCACTAGGATCTTTACAACTGGAGCCCACTGTGAGGGACTCACAACGGGATTCCAGACAAAGTCTTTGGCCTAACACCCGACGATTAGAGTTTGAAGAGTTTCAAATTCTACTCGACCAATTCCAGCTTTTGCAAATTGACACTGAATCTTCTGTTCTCCATTTGGTCTCCCCTGACAATGCACTGCATAACCTTCCTGACCTCCCTGATCTAGCTGACCTTGAACTCAGCCCCCCAACAGCTCGTTTTACTGATACCTTCTCTGGCAGCACCAATTGGCCAAGAACGCTCCATTTCCCTTCACTGTCGCTGTCTTTTTCAAATCTGCAGCTACCTAACCCTTTTTCCAGCCCTAGAGCCCAGACTCCAAGCTCTAGTTCTCCTGACGAAAATTTAACTGAACAACTGAGCTTTGGCCCCTTGTTTCCCAGAGCGTTTATAGAGTCTATGCCCCGAAGATCGAACACCACCTCCCAATTTTCTGCTTCACTCACCACTCACCATATACACTGCCTCTACTCCATCGTGGTCCTCATTTACCACCTCATCCTCGCCTGCTTCACCTGTAGCAGACCTCTTAGATGAGACCAAAGAAACCTATCACTCGGCTCTCGCACCATGGGTCTTTGCTTCGGTCACTCCCAGCTCACCATCATCGCTCACACCATCCCCTGGTCCAGCGTCTACACCACTCAGATCATCTCGCTCTCCCGTTGCTCCATCACCGGTACCTCGTCGCTTTTATATCCCTCAGCCCCTGGTTCTCCCTCGTAAAAACCATACTTTCCAACCACCGCCTCCTCCCAGACCAATGGCCAACCCTGCTACTATGCCTATCCGCGGTCACCCACATGCACCAAAGTTCGACAGATCTACTCCAGCCCTTCTTCCTTGCTTCCTCGAAGATGTCGAAAGACTTGCCATTGCCACCACCCTTGATGACAAGCACACAATCAAAGCTGCTATTGGTTACACCGACCTCAGCGAGGCTGCCAGATGGGAGCTTCTCGATGAAGCAACTGCTAACCCTGTGGTCTGGGCCACTTTCGTTGTGGCCGTCAAAAAGGAGTATCCTGGCTGCAAAGGTACCAACCAGTACTCTCGTGCCGATTTTCAATACCTCGTCCAGAAGTATCGCGCCAAGCTGATGCATTCTCTGGAAGATCTTGGCGAATACCAGAGGAACTTCAAAATCATGGCGATGCACCTAATCCGAGCTAAGAAGCTCTCGGAGCTAGACCGAGATGCTATGTTCCTCGCCAGCTTACCGGCCGATCTCGAATACCAAGTCCGACAACGACTCCTCGTTACGCAACATGCCTGACATCCTGCCGACCCTTATCCCTTCGAGGACTTGGTCAAAGCTACTCAGTTTTTACTAACCAGCTCGGTGCTCTCACCTTCCACAGCATCTCCATCTGGCGCTCCCACTCCTATCATCCCATACTATCCTGCTTGGGCTTGTGCTGGCCCTTTGGTCTCATTATCTCAGGCCACCACTCTGCCGGCTGTGGCACCGGTCATCATCAAGCAAGAGACAATGGTGCAGCAGCAAGCCGCTAACCAAGGTTGCATGTTCTGCACTCTCCCCGGTCACTTTATTGGGGAGTGCCCTCATGTAACTGAGTATCTAACGACCGGCAAAGCGAGCCGAGGCACTGATGGGCGGCTCTACCTTCCTGACAGGAAGTATATCCCCCAAGTCCAAGGGGCTTGTTGCCTTAGGGACTGCCTCGATCAACTATCAGGCCAAGCGGTGGCAGTACCTTCAACTGTCACTGCCGGCATTCTTTTGCTTACCTCTCCCGAAACTGATGCTATTTTTGATATCGAACCTTCGGTCTTCCTAGCTCCTGCTGAGAGTTGGGATGATGAGCCTGAATCAGTGCTCACTGACGACCCCGCTTTCCAGCCCTACATAGTGCATGCCCTTGCAACCTTTTGCGCCAATAAGGCAAAGGACAAGGGCAAGTGAATGCACTTTGATGGTGTAGAAATACCCATGTGAAAGACTGATCACGCTGGTTCTCGTGCTGCAATGGTCACTGAGGAAATCGTCTCACCCGCGATTGAGGCGGCCCGAGCTCCGACACCTGGACTGTCGAAGACCATTGTAGAGCTCCAGAGTGCTCTACAGTGATATCCACCCATTCCCCTGCCTTCTAGGCCTTGCCTGACGACCACCAGACCAGCCCTGAGCCTTCCATGACACAGAAATCAGTGGACCGACACTTTTTCCCACAGTCCGACCATCCTCAGCCCATGTCCGACACCTTGGGCCAATAGCCTGATAGACTGACACTTTTTCCCACAGTCTGGACTACCTTCAGTCCAGCCTCTAGAAGACCAACACTCTCGGTCTAATAGTCCGATGGACGGACACTTTTTTCCACAGTCTGATCAAATGTCCTCTATGTACCTGACAGTGTGTCAGACATTAGTTACAAGGCCCGACAACTACTTAAGGCCTTTTCATGTATTTACACATGTATCTACCTTTTACCTGCGCTTTTTCCACCTGTCAGATCACCCGAAAACCCTCTAGATCACCTACAGACCATCCTCCCTTTATCCTCAACACTCCCCAGACCTTCTCGACTGAGTCCGCACCTTCGGACTTTCGAACTCCGCTTTCCCGCACCCTCGGACCAAGTGTCGGTCCATCCCAGAGCCTCTAGGATGTCAGCAAACAATCTCGGACCCCCTTTGAGTTGAGCATATCGTGCCCTCAGACCCACACTTGCTGTCCTTACAAAGAGGATCGCTGTTTTACACCATGGTCCCTGCCTGCACACCTGTTTCATCTATCTTACCAAACCAATCTCCTGCTCTTCGCTCCGATGCCGCTAACACTACCACGCCACCTTCTGCCCAATTTAGGTACACCTTCCCACTAGAGGACCAGACCACCCTGAAGTGAGTCATGGACCGAATCCTTGACATGACCGTACCTGTCTCGGTCAGGGATCTACTATCCTCTGCCCCCGATGTCTGCAAGCAGATTAAAGAAATTTCTACTCCGAAATGTATTCCTGTGACCACTAATGTCGTTCAGATAAACAAACTATTGGGCTGCGACCTGGCCGCTGTTGAGTGCGAATATGGGGACCAAGTTCACCAGAACAATGACGGCCTTATTGTAGCACATCACAGTGTACCGCTTCAGTCTCTTGACGCAAAGGTGCTCAGCACCAGTTGCACTATCACTGCGGTACTGGACACAGGATCTGAGATTGTCGCCATGCCCAAACAGGTGTGGGAGGTGCTCGGACTTCCTGTTCCATTCGATCATATTATGACAATGTCTAATGCTAATGCTAGCACCGAGTCAACCATCAGGGTTGTCGAAAACCTTTGCCTTGACTTTGGTGCCGGTGAAGTTTGTTTACAGGTCCAAGTCATCCCTCAGGCGAACTTTGATCTTCTACTTGGCCAACTGTTTCATTGTTTATTGAGCGCATCCACTGACAATTATCCAGACAGAGTGCAAATCATCATGCTCTGTGACCCGAACTCAGGCAAAGAATATTGGCTGCCTACTTGGGCATGGACTGAAGGCTGCCACTGCTGTTGGCGTGGCCTTCATTGCACTAACCACCAGTCCGTCACCGAGATGGAATGGGGTTTTTAATTCATGATGATCCTCCAAAAGGATGGGGAGGCCCCAACATACTCACTTCACAACTGTCTTCATCTTTGCTCTCGTATTCATCTTCGCTTCGCTTCGCTGCATCATCAGACTTACCAAGACTGACCAGACCTTTAACATATTCTTTCTTATCATCCACCCAGACAACTATGATGCTTTCGCATGTCACCACTTTTGATTCAGTCTTCACTTTTGACCCTGTTTCTCATTCGCTAGCATACAAACCAGTCGCTAAAAAGATTCAGCCAGTCATCAGTCCTTTTGAGGAGGAATTCCAAGTGCTGCGCTGACTACCGGATGATGTCCTTCTCAGTCTCATTCCATTACCTACTCACCCACCAGACTTTATCCCCAGCAAACGTTTTACACAGGAACGCACCAACATGTTAGACCTCGACCCTGCTAAATGGCTATGGCCCGAAGAGGTTAAGTTGGTCAGGTGGATAGTCCAAAACCATGAGACAGCCTTCGCTTGGATCCCAACTGAGTGAGGCTGACTCGACGAACAGTATTTCCTGCCTGTCAAGATACCAATGGTACTCCATATGCTATGGGTACTCTGAAATATCCCTATACCACTGAAGGCCTGGGAGCAGGTCATTCAAATCATCAAGGACCGAATCACTTCGGGTGTGTATGAGCTGTCGGCCGCTGCTTATCAGTCCCAATGGTTCTGCGTCCTCAAGCAAGATGGCAAAATGCTTCGCCTCGTCCATGACCTCCAACCCCTCAATGCAGTCACCATCTGAGACTCATCAGTCCCTCTGTTCGTCAAACATCTCACTGAATTGTTTGGTGGCTATGCAGTCTATGGTATGATGGACCTATTCGCTGGTCATGACCAGCAACCACTTCATGTCAAATCCTGAGACATGACCACATTCAACAGTCCTCTCAGTCCTCATCAGCTAACCGCTCTTCCAATGGGGCACACTAACACAGTCCAGATTTACCAAGCTGATATGGCATTTATCTTACAGGATGAAATCCCTCACCACACCATGCCATTCATTGACGACCTACTGGTCAAGTCCAAAACGACTCAGCACCGACGACCGGACAGCTCCTATGAGACGATCCCCAAGAACTCAGGGATTCAGCTCTTTATCTTTAATCATCTTGTTGTTGTTCACCACATCTTACAGCGCCTGCAAAACGTCAACATGACCATCTCGGCCAAAAAGTTTGTGCTTGCCACCCCTGATGCTACCATTGTCAGGCACAAGTGCATGGCTGAGGGCCAAGTCCCGCACAAGGCCAAAGTCCAGAAGATCCAGGACTGGCCAGAGTGTAAGACCATAACCCACGTTGTAAAACACTAGTCCTGGGTGAGGGGACACCCAGGAGTCGTAGGTATGGGTCTTGGGCGCGATAGGCTCGACCCAAAAGGGGGCCCAAGGTGTTTGCTGAAGTCCTGAAGGCTCGGGGATG
>JBBPLT010000932.1:0-10795 GCA_038089955.1 Strobilomyces dryophilus | reverse complement strand
CTGCGGATAATTGAGAGAGGGGCACGACCACATTTATGTCACATTCACGCCAGCTTTATAGCCAGATCAATGGGGCGATGGGTTCCAGTCTACATGCGAAGACAATTCGATTAAATAGTCATGTTTCATGAAGTCGATATCTCCCGGGTTTGGTCTGTATCTCACCTAACACGGCGATGTCAGCAAGAAGTTGATCGGCAATGCGGTGAACCGTCCAGACATTTAAATCGAACACATCTTTGTTGATGTGAAATCACTTGAAAAAAAAAACCACTAGAGAATCAGGAAGGGGGAAAAATTGCTCTTAATTTGGCTGGACCTTCACGAAAAAGTTAATACTTTGTCCGTCTACCTCGCTTCATACCTTACCCAAGTTGCAAACAGGCATGGAAGATGCGCGGTGCGATTGGCCCCGCTGATGGCATGATGCATGACCTTTCGTGGGTTGACCAACGCCACCGTACGCCGAACATCGCAGAATCGTTGTGCCATGAGCTAACACTTTCATCGTAGCCTACTAATCTGTCGGTTGGTTTTAAGTAAACAGACCAGCGCAGCGAGCGGCGGCCTGAGCTTACCGTGTTTAACGGCTACAGCGATTCAAGACAAGCCAGAAACATCACAACTAGTTTCTAGTCATGCTGCGCCACTCCAGACGATTCTCAAAGCACGTTCCTGTTCGATCCGCAACCTGCGACACAGATTGACCGCACTGTCTCCATGATTACGATCTAAGGTGCTGATTGGCAGCACTAGTAAGTAGTATGTACTGTCGAAAGTATTCGTTCGTTGATTGTTGCCCGTGAGCAAGCATACTTACCGGATCGGCGTAGCATCTCCGAGAGAGAAGTTACACCCTGGAAACATGGACAAGAGTCGAGATCGGTGCCGCATCATCATGTAGTACTATCATTACTCAGTCACTTAGGGTAGCCGTGAGGATGGTCGCCGGGTAAACCCGACAATTCACAATGCCACGGCCCAGATAGGAAATAGTAATGCTCTCGCCAAGTAGTTTCAGGAATCGCAGACTTACAGGAGTCGGGACAGGCGGCAATGTACTGATACTCGGCAACTGCAGCATATGATTAATCTGAACCTCTGCCCCTCTGAATCGTTGTAGCGATATACAAAGACTAAATCCTTGATGCGGCCGTGAGTCATAGGGGACACCAGGCAGAATTATCGGCTTCAGTGTTATTATAAACATTTCTCCGCTGCAGTAAACGCCGTGTCCATCGATGTCCGAGGAGTCGGAGTAGAACAGGGGAAGCGTTCTCAGATTAATAACCCATACCCAGTGTGATGAGGTCTAGACATGCGCCCATCAGGCTCGCGACCGGTGCCAATTTTATCGATTGCAGGCACTTAAACCTCCGTTTTAGTGCCTCTCCCTTATCCGAATTCCCCTAAACGGTGGGCGGAAGAATTCCAAGTTTCAAGTCCGCTACCGGGCTTCGTACTTACAAGGTTCTCAGTCTTCCAGTATGTTGGTTTTCGACGTAAACTTATCCATTCGCATGTCTCCGCATGCGGATGGTAGTGCATGTAAACGAGCTCGATGGAGGGGAGCCGTCAATCAATATTGATGGCAAGTCAATGCTCGACCGAGTAGCCTGTAATGAAGTGAGTGTCTCCGACAGCGGAAGAACAGTGCTGGTGCTTTCCAGCTACATGATCATTTAGGAAAACAAGGGCGCGTCCAAAGTGGTAAGAGTTCAAATAGAAAATCATCCAGGTCTGCCGTGACATCTGCACGGATCACGCTTGAAGGAACTTACAATCTCACACCTGAACAGCTCGACGTGACTGCGTGCGCGGCAGTCAGTTGCTACACACCGGACAGAACGACATCGAGACCTCGCCGTGGAATTCCCTCCTAGACGTACTGTGGTACCCACTCCACGCCGTTCTCAACGTGTTTTGACAAGTCCAACGTCAACAGAGCAATCACGATGAACTGGCAGATAAAGATGGACCTGAGCTCTGCCTGGTGCGCACAAGAACACACCCACCTTCCTCACCCAAACCAAACCTCAAGACGGGTCTATTTGTTGTTCGTCACCAAGGAACCTCTCTGGATCGAAAATATCTGGATTTGGATATGTTGCATTATACAGGATGAACCTGTACAGAACGTGAGATCTTCACCATAAATCTCGTCCTACGTCGTAACATGTATCGCTAGAGTTGAACACTGATGTCGGTTCATAGAATCCCACGTGCAGGGAGATACGTACCAAAAGGGATCGCTACTTTCCACAGAAGAAAATCTTGCCAGAACGCATTCACGTGTGGAAACGCTTCACGATCCCCCACAGTCGGAAACCTCTCGTGCCTGACAACTATTCATATCAATGTCCGCTGGCGCTCGTTGGAATGCCTCAGGATATTTATGTCATCGCGAGAAAAAAACGCAGATAATGTGGACGTGTCTGGCGCCATACACATGGATTTCGTGTTAATTTTCTCGCTCACGAAAAATCTCAGTTCACCGTATCAGAATCGCCTGACAGACCGTACAATAGCGAACAAGGGGAGTTCAACCATATTGAGAGTCACGACGCCGTTAGATCCATACCCATGTGTATGCCATTCAAAAATTTCCCATTCTCAGGACTGACGCGAGAAAACGCCCGGCGCAGCATAAGCACCGCATACCCGAAGGAGTGTATCAGCCGCAACACGAGCTGACGAGGCCTACCCGCCGCCTCGTTCACTATTTGTCTCCATCGAGTAGTATCTTTTGTGGAATCCACATACAGGAAACCATTCCGGCAGATGATCGCACTAACAGAACCTTCAAATCGGAACGAAATACATGGAACGTTAGATAAACGTACAAGTCGGGAGCATATCGACTGAAAAGCGTTCTAGTATCGTGATCACAGAGAAAATGTGCATGGCCATCTCCACGAGCAGTTCTTCCTTGACGCTATAGCCGTGCGGCATCTTCAAGATCACCGGGTCAGAAGTCCTGTCCAAAATGGTGCCACCGCTAGAGAACGATCAACGACGGCCCTGCGACTATGCAAGACCAGATCATCCAGGTTCTTCAGTACCTTGCGCACGAACTATTTGCTTCGCCCTCCCCAGTAAGGTAGAACGCCTCTAGGCTGCTTTTAGTTCCGATCAGCTGGTGGAAGAACTTGCGATACCTTCGGCACATCTCGCCGTATTGCAGAAAGATCGCGGATATCTACAAGCCGATCAGATAGCTGCCCATCGTGAGGTGGGCACAGCCTGCAGACGTGGTGGCGCTCTTCTTTAGATCGATGGCTGGTTGGACATGAATTAAGAACGACACATCGCACTCTGAAGGATATGATTGGACCTAGCGTAGAATCAGCGGCGTGTGTCCTTGTATGACGTGACTTTTAGGCACTTGGCATATTTCTCGGTTGAAGCGCCGAGCATTTCATACAGTGTGTGTATTGGAAAGTCGAGCAGGTGCCCGATAAGTGGCCATCCAGGTGGCCCGGGTGGGATGGGCGCACTTCTTGTCCTGATGAGACGTCGGACAAGGTACCCTGTTAGACCAGCAAGGCAAATACCAAGAGCATGAACCCCTATGACTACAAGTGGAATGCTGAGAGTAAGATATCGCGAACTGGGAGTTGTCCCTGTGCCGTTTAATAACGTACCACCCCTTTGCTTGAAAGCGAAGCGATGGGATCAAAAGGCCAAGACAGCCACGGAAAGAAATGAATCGCTGTCGCTTACCTGCATGACACAGAGAATTCGCAAAAGCGGTTGCCTGAAAGCGATGAAGGGAGCGAGTTCAGTCCTGAGTCCACAATTAGCTAACTTTATGACACGCACATACCTCATACAAACCGTCCACACTGCTGAGACTTGACTCGAGGGTTTTATTGAATGGGACAATTAATGCCAGCCGGGTGCGAACGATCGTCGCTCGTTCGGCAAATTCACAAAAGGAATTGCCCTCGCAGGAAGTTATCACGAAGGGATGTGTGGCCTGTTGGAATAAGCACGGGCATGATGGGCTACAGTCTGTCTGAGTTGGCAAGTTATGATCTGTTGTCACCTGGGAAAAAGAGTCCCAAGCTGCATCTGCACTTCGGGCTTACTCCCCACTCTCCTGACAGCCTGAAAGTTGAAGTTCCTCTATGGGGGCCTGACATCACCAGTCTAGGCTCTTGCTTTGATGCTTGTCATTCGCAATCTGCAAGCTGCGTTACAGTTCGAAAAGTCGTCATCAGCCTCTTCAAGTTGATTCAACTTTGCAGCACTTCACGTTGTTCGGACCCCGGAACTTGGCACAATCCACGATAAGCTATGTTTCCATTGGCAAAGTCACTGGAAAACCTCGGGTCACCCATCGTGCAATCAATGAACGTGATAGTTGAAGCAGGTGCCTCCATTTAATAGAGATGCATAAACGAGATACAACAGAACACCTGGGTCGGAGTCAAAGGAGCGTACGAGTCCATTTAAGAAAGGCTGGATCGCCTGGCCGGAACCAGCACGACTTAGAAACGCAAAAATCGAGATATAGGGAACAGACTTGTAACTAGAAAAAGAGACGGAAAGGTGGAGAATAAAATGCATCTTTCAGCCGAAATATATCGCAGACGGACACATGGTTTCTACTTGCGCTCCTCGACCTCATGTGCTTCCGCACTGACCTTTTCATCAACGTATTCGGGAGGAGCATCGAACAAGGCTTCAGGAATTTGCTCGTACACGATGTATTCAGGATCGTATGTCTCCTCCTCACTCCGTTCGCCGCGCACGGTACGAAAGGTGAGGACGGACAGAACCCAAAGCATCCTCAAAAGAACACCAATGCCACAGCCTTAGATGACAAATTAGGTAAGAAAAAAAAAAGGAATTTGTCATTTCTCACCTAGAACGAAGGCAACGGCACGACCCTCCCAGGGACCAAGTGCTTTGATGGCCTTGCAGAGGCGTCTCAAGAAGTTCTTGTGGTGTTTGTGGTGATGACCGTGATGCCCATGATGTCTGTGGTGTCCGTGACGTCCACGATGTCCATGATCCTCGTCGCCATGATCGCCATGGTGTCCGTGGTGGGGGTGATGGGGGGGCTCGTCACCAGGGGGCTCTCCAGGTTTGTCTCCGCCGTCCTCTTCCTGCGGATGAAGTATAACCTTGGACGAAACAAGCGTGTGAACTTCTCCAGGCACTGCAGCCTCGATGGGTGGCAAGCCGAGGGCTTGGCGGAAGGCGTTGGAGATGCGGAGGGCTTTCTCGCGCAGCGAGGCTCCACAGTGGTGGAAGAGACCTTTGTTCTCGTCCTTGGGAGGGATGCTTACGATGACTGCGGTGCGGATAATGCCGTTGTCGTCATTGCCGTTCACGTTGGTGCTGGCAAGCGCGTGGCCAAAGCGAATGTTGGCATTCTCATTGGATGGTACGCCAATGCCAGGGATCGGCTCAGCTGCGACGAGGCTAGCTGGGGATTCAAAGAATTGTCAGCTGAAGCGCTCGGGTATCCGAATATTGACCTACCCGCACTCAACCCCGTTAGGAGTACAGGTAAGACAGAGAGACGCATGGCGTTCTGTGGCCTCGCTGAATTACTGCTTTGTCTTCGTCAAACGGGAGGAATAGACTGTATAGATGGGACTAGTTGGAGTGAAGCAAGGTATGAAAATCAGAAACGGGTTTGACTGATGGAGAAGGGAGGCCAGCGGCAGACCAAGACGCTGTACCGTTTCAGTCTCCGACTTGCGCCACTCAGGCTGTGACAGAAACGCTTCCGAAATCCGCATAGCCTAGAGCCCATTAACATTTTCGACAACAATGACCGACCTCCTCTTGAGAGCAAAATGCGAATGCCTCCCGGGATCACGCTACATCGATCCATCTGATCTCTGGACCGGAACGAACCCAACGTACTGCTGCGCAGCATGCACACAATATTATATTTAACATTTCCTTTGCAAAACAAGGCCGTAACCAAGACAAGATGAAATCAGACTG
Organism: Strobilomyces dryophilus; assembly: GCA_038089955.1. Taxonomy (NCBI): domain Eukaryota; kingdom Fungi; phylum Basidiomycota; class Agaricomycetes; order Boletales; family Boletaceae; genus Strobilomyces; species Strobilomyces dryophilus. The sequence continues at coordinate 4,828 of JBBPLT010000932.1, read as the reverse complement.
CGGACGACGCCTGCCTGCGAAAATCAGCGTAAGCGTCCGCAGTCGAACACTTGGTACGTCGTCACTTACGCAGTGACACTGAACTTGAGCGAGGTAAATACAATTGTCAGCTTAACCGCATTTCCTACCAACTCCGGCCAGCCCTTCTCATCGATGAGAACCATTCCATCGTCCTCTTCCCCGTGTAGTCGGTAAAACCGGGCATAAATTGAGACTTCGGGCTTGTACCTGAACTCGGATATCCACCAATCGTCTTTGGTGGCAAAGCGGTGAATAAATAGGTCTACTGCTTTCTAGTCGAGCGTTCAGCACAATGTACCTAGGATACTTGGGTTCGAATGCGCACACGATAACTCATGGCCTGCAGTGCGGCTCTGCCGAATGCACGCCTCTCGTTTCTACAGGTCACTATGACCTGTGGCGGCATCTGTTGCGCCGAGGTCACAAATTGGTGAAGGAGAGTGATCGCTGAGACAACGTCACTTGGTAACCCAGGAAGTTGTGCCTCGGAGGGTCTCGGAGTCGAGGTGAATCGACTCATGATGAAAGTGGGACGAGGTCAAACGCGCGGTCGAAGGTGAGAAGGGCCTCACGCACGATGCTCAAGCCAACGAGGGGCCGTTTCCTTGCCCGATCCAGGTGCTTAACAAAATCTTTTCACAACGCCGGTCTGATGGCGTAGTTGGTTATCGCATCTGTCTAACACACAGAAGGTCTCCTGTTCGAGCCAGGATCAGATCATTTTTTTCATCTCGCCTGCCTTCCTAAAATCCAGATGACTGTAGAAATAAGTCAATGGAGGTCGAAGTTGCTGGACATGCCCGCCAGGCACGTCGTAATGGGCTTACACAAGACTGAAGTGGGGTGTAACGGGCATTCATGTCTCCAGCCCGTTTCATGAGCATTTACAGTGGGAGTAATGCAAACAACCTTTACAATGCAGAACTTTTAGACACGAAATTTAAACATATTCCCATGTCTCTACAGATTATGAGATGGCCATGTATGTATTCTGAACGGGGACAGAAACTTGAGGGTACTATGTATAGCTCGTCTGCCTACTTCCCCTGCCTGCCACTCTTGTCGCCCCATGTTGCTGCTTCAGGAAGCCGGGTATGTAGGGGCCTGTCACACACTGTCATCAAACCCGAGTGAGCGCAGTTTGTCGGGGCGTTTGGGTATATCACTATCCATTGTATGTGGCTTGTAGTTACAATGATGATGTGATGCTGTGTGGTCCATTATTATTGTGAGCCGTCGGGCTCGTAGAGATGGAGGAATTGCAGGCCAGTGCTCATGATCACCCTCAAAAAGACGGTAGGGGCATCGACACACGGTTGGGGGCTTGAATGAATGCCGCAAAGCGAACAACGGCTGCAGTGGTGTGTGCAAACAAGATGGGAGCGGTGAATGTGGGGGAAGCGACGAGCCATGGTGGCGGGACATGGCGACGGAGGTGAAGGGAAAGTGTGGGTCAGGACCTGAATGAGCACGGGGCGGCAGGGTGTGCACGAGCACAAGGGTGGTGGACGATGACGGGACCCAGCGGGAGCGTGAGGGAACACGCGAGGGCGAACCCTCGCTTGGACATGACAGGCCCATCGATGATTTAAGCGAGCCATTATAGTTCATTATGGCGACCAATATGGTAAGTCCGCTCGGCTATGTCGGTTGGCTTCGGCTAACCATTCAAAGAACCAGCGAAAGAGTCTCAAACGGTAACGTTATGTACTCTGCTTTGCAGACGGTGAAAGGCACTGCCAGGGGTACGACGATAAGCAAGTGTCTGGGGTACCTTGAAGACCCTCTAACTATAAAGAGACTATGCATTATGCACTATAACCAATATTATGCAATATGACCATATGCAATATGAGATGGCCTAGTAACTGTCTTTCTTTTCTCAGGGCTCGCCATGCCGTCCAACTCGCTCGCTTTTTGTACACTAAGACCCCGCTATTTATCCACCAAAGTGATCGCTCTCGGTGCTCTCATAACCGTGGGGATCACTTTCTACGCATATTCGTCACCCGAGCTCTATCTGCAGTCATCGGAATGGTCGTCGCTCTTTGCAGGCCGTGAACGTGGTACATGTTCGCCTGAAGCGTGGTCCTCGGGGTACTGGAAGTACCGCCCGAACACCGATTTACCTGTGCTTGCGAGTGCGGATCAGGTTTTCGCTTTCACTGGGCTGGAGGGATGTGCAGCAGATCGGGAGTATCACTGGCATTTGGGAGTGGACCGTGAAGAACAGTTCGACAGATTCCCAGACGTCGCTTCGTACGAGTGGCATCCGTCGTCACGCTGCGACGTCCGGCCGCTCGATGGGGCTGCTATCGTCAAGGACATGGTCGAGCAGGGTGGATGGTTTCTACTAGGCGGTGAGTCTTTTCCCTTTGGCACCATTATACCGCTGTTCTGACACGGGATTCTCGGTACCGCCAGACTCCATCACGGAAAATCACTTCTTCTCGCTGTCGTGCCTTCTCTACCCGCATGTCCGTGCCACCCCCAATTATACCGAAAACCCTTACTTTGACCGGGCATGGCCTCAAAAGTTGTACCTCTCGCCTACGTCTCCATTATTACCCGAACTCAACTTTCCGCCTAATTTCTCTGTCGATGAGACCCCACTCGTCCTCTTCCGTCGCGTCGACCTCTTACTCAACCAGCCAGATCTCCAGACGCTATATCAAAACATTCTCAGGACGGAAGCAGAGGATGAAGACCCTATCACCGCAAACGCTACGAGATCCCTCTTCAGCAACGAAACCACGTGGTCACTCTCGCCTTCCGAGTACATGCCTCTCTTCCTCTCTTCCTCGCCGGAGGGCAACTTTGGCACTCTGGTCGTGAGCACGGGCGGTCACTGGACGACCACGCTGATGAGCGCGTTCCGCGACGACGGAGCCGGCGAGGAAGCGGGGTTCGGCATCGACAATGTCAAACCATTCTTCAAGCTCGCGATGCGGACGTGGGCAGGTCAGGTCCAAGACGCGATCGACGAATACCGGCGCAACGGCGGCACGCGGCCGAAGCACGTCGTTGTCCGGGCGTACCTGCCCGGTCATGAAGACTGTCACGACCACCGCAAACCGTGGACCAAGATCCAGCCGTTCCGGTTCCGGTGGTTCAACTGGCTGTGGATCCAGGACTACAATGAGATTTTCAAGGTGGGGACCGAGTCGCCTGCGCCTCCGATGTTTGAATGACGACGGTTTCGCACGACAGGGTATCCTCGCGACGCGCGAATTTCCAGACGTGTTTTATTTACCTATCGAACGTCCGGGACGACTTCGACCCGATGCGGTACGTCTGATCACACGTGCTCTTGATTCCCTGCGCGCTCACAGCTCGTGTTAGCACGCCTCTGGGGATTGCCTCCATATCATGTCCGGCGCTGGCGTCCTAGAAGGATGGTCGCACTATATTTGGCACTTTGTCACCCGCGAGATACCCGGACGGATACGGTAGGAAAGATCGAAGAGGACCATCGTGGACACACGTAAATAATACGGACGCTTAGGACTGACACTTTTTCTCCCTCTCGTCGATATACCTCTAATGTCGGAGGTCGTATATCTACATCGTATCGATGATAATGATTTTGCTTCGGAACGTGTCGTGGGGTTGGCTGCGATCGGCACGGACTCAGTTGCTTACTGGCCGGCCAGCGTGGTGTTTCGACGTTACATCTGATGTACGGCCGCCCACCGATATGCGGGAGGATCATGTGGAACATCCGAACTTCCAGCTCGAGCCAGGCTCGGGCGGGTGCGGATCGCATCGTATGTCCTCGGACGGAGTCACGGCGGCTGAGGTATATATATTACCTTCTAATAGGACAAGATGATCAGCGATAGGACAAAATGGTGGCGTATAAAGTACATTCCGACGACGATATGAGTAAATAAGAGGGTAACGAGCGTGATTAGATACGCTGTCTGCTGTGCAGCATGCACGTGCACAGGCAACATCGCGGTGCGACTGGGCGGGAGGAAAATTTAACAACCAGGAGTCCATACAAATATGTCCACGGAATACGATCCAGGGAAGGCTTGACAAGTCGAACCAGCTTTGGGTTTGGGCGCAGTTGAGGATGTGATGGGGGTAACGTCAATACATGGACGTGGCGACCATTGGAGGTTGGGTGGCCAGGAAACTATCAGATGAGATGTCAGGGCCGTGGAACGCGTGAGGCGACGGATATGCTGCCGTTCGTACTGGCGGTGGGGTGGCCATGTATGGCCCGGAGCGAATTAGGCGCTCTGTGGATGGATGTCGCGTATAGCTTTGAGAGATATCGTAACTCGGTGGCAAGCCACGGTTTGCCGAGAGTGCCTGTTGGCCAAGCGTCATCATCAACATTGAATCATCCTTTCATTCACGTGCGAGATATGTACTCACCGGCGTGCCTGGATTACTTTGTGGGGCACTCGGTGCCGGTACAGGCGTATGAGCACCAGACCGGAGATTCTCTGGAACGGCGGGCATCCCGCGAATGAGGCGATCTTCTTCAGGGAAATGTTGCATCATAAGGGTCGATGCGACGCTAGAAAAGTTCTCCCCAATCCGAATCACTTCACTTCCGCGGTCTTCGGGAGTCTCACGCAAACTCTCCAAGGCCCTGGCATATCGGTGGCCATGACTTGGATGGCCATGCCCTGAGCTACTCCCATCCGTATCGTCTACGCGCCATCGATGATTAGGTTCTTCGGACTTGATCTGCTGTGGTCGCGAGCCAAAAAGCCACCACCAGCGTACCGGAGGACGCCTGGGACCTGGTGAGGGCGAGGGAGAGTCTGAGAGCTTGCTCGGAGGCTCCGCC
>JBBPLT010000931.1:0-10806 GCA_038089955.1 Strobilomyces dryophilus | reverse complement strand
GTGTGCCAAACGTGGCGGGGCGGGAACGGAGGAGGTAGGGGTTTCCATAAGTTCATCGTCAAGGAAGGAGAGGTCGGGGACTGGCGGAAAGGAAAGGATGGGGCCGTCTTCTCGTGTGACTGTAACAGGAAGGGTAGAGGGTTTCTAGACGTCCTTCTTGGGTATCTTGGGTAACCTGCGTGCCAAGCGTGGTGGGACGGGGACGGAGGAGCTAGAAGTCTCCATGGGATCGTCGTCGAGGTTGAGGAAGGAGAGGTCGTGGATGAGAGTCGGGGAGTCGGTGACAGGAGGAAAAGAAAGGATGGGGTCGTCCTCTCGTATGACTGTAACAGATGTCATGGTTTTGTCCCATGAAGATGAGCGGACCCACCCGTATTGGTATGCAAGAGTCGTTCATGTATTCCACACGATGGTACAGCATCGGGAGAATGTCCGTTCTCCGTTTTCGGCTCCAATACGCATGGACGTCCTTTTCGTACAGTGGTTTTGTCGCGACGCCAACTATTCCTCGGGATGGACCGAGAAACGACTTCACAGGCTTCAATTTTTTGATGAAGAGAATCCATCGGATGCATTCGGGTTCCTCGATCCAAGCACTGTGATCCGCGGGGTTCATCTCATCCCAGCGTTCGACTTTTACCGTACTAAATCGCTCCTTGGACCTTCACGAGCACATCGAATGAAAGCCAACGATGAGGAACAGGCAGACTGGAAATATTATTACGTGAATATGTGAGTCTCAGTGCAGCTACTATACATTTCTCGTACTAACTACCACTATTCTATCTAGGTTTGTTGATCGCGACATGTTTATGCGATTCCGAGGCGGCGGCGTCGGTCATAAGGCAACGTGGGACTGGAACGAAGCCCTTTTCCTCGACTCTGGCAAGCCAGTCGACAACGATGACAGTACCTCAGAAGCGGAAGAGGAGGAAGAGGAGACGAATGATGAACCTATGGAGGAAAACGATGCCAACAAGGTTGCCATGGACGAAGAAGAGCCCGTCGAAAACGCCGAGGGTGATGGTCCGATTGATGAAGAAGATCTCGGCACCTGGAAAACGGTGATGGAAGACCCTGCAGACGAGGATGGCACTGATGCTGAGGACTCGGACGATGACGACGATAATGACCCATTTGATGGTCTTGTTCCCGACGAAGGCAAAGAGGTCGACGACATGATTTACGCGCGGGAGGGGTATGGAACCATGTAAAATTGAATATATGCTATTATATGTTTGCATCACCCTCGCGCACTGAGTGAACTCTGTCGTACAATAAATACATTCCAATATACATGCATGCTGCCCCGTGCAGCCCAACCCGGAGCGCGCTCAGCAGTAATAATCACACATAATGCCCTTGCGGGCGTTTCAGTCCTCATATACTATATTACATCCCACATTCTGACTGGCTCTCGGTTATCTTGGGTTATAGAGATTCTGCAGTTTTTGTGATGTATTGGGCATCATGTGTATGTACGAGTATGATATACTTGTCTGTAGCAATAAGTGATAATATATCATGTTGCGTACGAGCACATGTGGTGGGTCTGCCTGTAGCGATGCGCCATAATATATGACATTGTACTGTACTGCGTGTCGACCCGAGGAATATAACATACTATATACGCTACCTGCTCTGGCATATGGCGTAGTTTGCGTGCCACCGAGGTCCTGGAGATTATCATACATTCTCCGTCCCGACAATGCGTCCGAGAGCGTCGTCCAACGCGTATATATTATCTAATAACATCATACATCACCTTATGGAAATTCTGCAATTTTAGTGATGTGTGACTGGTTCCATTGGTTCAACCACATCGTCGATATCTGGCCCGACGCCTCTGAGTACGAGCTCTCTCCCGCCCAAAATCTCAAGACCGTCTGCCTCTGTTTGTCGCACAACATCATGACCGTCCGGCACCACCTTTGCTGGATGGCAATGCACGGGGGGTTTCTGTAGCAGTTTGCGGAGTACGAGGTCAAGCTTGGAAATATGGACGTGCACGACTCAGTGAGAGACGAGATTAGGCTGTCGAGGCAGAGGGTCGCATGCAGTGTACCATCATGTGCGTCTGGCGACGAGGTTTGGCCGCTATCATGATGGGCAGGTACCACATGTTGGGTGTATCCTCGGACAAGATCCAAAACATCCTCCTCTAGCAAGGCTGGGCGCTTCTCCGGGACAAGCACTTCCTCGACATGCCAACTAGCGTTCTGGGGTATGTGTTGCCACCACACTCTGGAATTACGATCGACTGACATGCCCAGGGTTTGCATTCAACGGGCGCAATCACACGCCCTTGCCCGTGCGCGCCATCGTGGCCTCTTTCCGAGTGTCTGTGCCTGGCCAAGTCTACCTCTCAAGCACCATGGCCTAACCCTGCGCTCGTTGGTGTGTGGGCCGAATACTTCGACGCCGTTAGTCCGTCGGCCGTCGGGTGGTGCAGCGATGAGGACGACGCCAAGGAGTGGGTGCCTCGCCGCGGATGCTGAATTCCACCTCGGCGTACAGCACCCCGACTACGAACACCTCAGTGCCACCCCTCCGTTGACTCCCGCTGCCCGCCCTCCTTCCGCTCCAACTCGTCCTCCTTCGCCACCGTCTCAGAGATCTCCCAGTCCAAGCCCACCCAGAACAAGAACCCCGTCACCATATCGCAGCCAGTTCCCCCCCATCAGGGACTCCAATCTCACTGACCTCGACGCAGACCTCGCCTCTGGCGCACAGGCTGCCATCTCCTCCAGTCCCTGCACAGAAAAGTGGAACTGGCCAGGTGCAGGCGAAAATGGTTGGACCACCGACGCTGGATGGGGCTGCATGCTCTGCACTGGTCGGTCTCTCCTCGCCAATGCCCTCCTCCATCTCCATCTCAGCCGCGGTATGCTCCCCTCTTGTTTCGCTTCTCTCTCGTCCCCCACACTGGCATCGCCCGTCCACACCAACGACTTTGCCACCTACGTCCAGATCATCACCTTGTTCCTCGACTCCCCGCTCCCTCAAGCTCCCTTCAGTGTCCACCGCACGGCACTCACCGGTGAAGACCTCAGAAAAGATGTCAGTCAGTGTTTTGGACCCGGCACTGCTGCCAGTGTCATCAAGTGTGTCCTCCTCTCCCTTCCCCTCGGTCGATCTCACCTTGTCCAGAACGCTCGTACATACCTTTCCTGATGCTGGCCTTGGGGTGACTGTCGCCGCAGACGGAGTCGTGCACCAGTCCGACGTATATGCCGCGTCCGACGTCCATATCAGCTCTCCTCACTGCATGCTCGTTCTCTATCGGCATCCGTCTCGGCATCGATGGCGTCAATCCCATTTATTACAAGCCCATCAAAGTATGTCTGCTGGAGCTCCACCCGTCCCACATTGATCACCGTCATAGGTGCTCTGCACCTTTTCCCAGTCTGTTGGCATCGCCGGCGGTCGTCCCTCTTCCTCGTACTACTTTATGGGCTCTCAAGCCGACAACCTCTTCTATCTCAATCCCCACCACGCACGCCCCACAGTTCCGCTTCATCCCGCGCCCCCTCACGACCTCAGCAGTCGCGAAAGGACCTCCAGATAACGCATCCGACAGGCACACAGCCACCCGCTCCCCCGGCGCTCTCTCGTCGTCTTCCCACTACCACCATGCTTCCACCTCACCATCGTCCATCACGACAGGCTCGTCAACTTTTTCGTACCACGCACATGTCTTGCCATCCCCTTTCTAGCACCAAATCTCCAGCACATCGAGCGCGTCGTCCTCATCAGCGTCCTCGCAGTACACGCTGCATTGGCAAATGCGAGTATGCCTGCCTCCCCTTCTCCCCCTTTCATCAGCCATAATCTAGACCCCTGCGAGCTCGCGCTCGCAGAGCACATGAGAGCTGCGCATTTTTAAAGGATTGGATTGACTTGAGACGACGGATCCACGAGGTACGTCGTCCTGCCCCCCACTCGTTGATGGCTGTGGTTCTGACCCCCCCGCTCAGCGCCAAGTACAAGCTGATCATCACGATCCAGGACGAGCTCATGGGGCTCGAGTCCATGTCAGATCCGGACAACATGGAAGAGATGGATCCCGACGAAGGGGACGAGGACGACGTCAAGGTGATCGACGATGCACGACCCGTCCATCGGGACGATCGGTCGAGTTCGATCTCACCGGCGAGCAACAGTGGCAAGGGCGACACGGAAGAAGACCCGATGGGACCCCTGATCGGGTCTCCCAGGACGGACGATTTCGAGATCAAGCGCGAGGACGAGGAAGAGTGGGTGGACCCATCGATGCCGACGCCGATTGCACCGCCAATGGTGCAGGCGATGTCGAGCGCGAGCGTGGGGAGCCGCAAGCACAAGGGCAAGAAGAAGTGGGGAGTGCCGGTGGTGTGGGCGCCTGTTGCCAAGGCTGAGTACACTCCATTCCGTTCCCGAGGTCGCTTGAGTAGAGCGTGCACGGTCCGATGGGTATGAGAAGCGGATGAACAACGCACGGGCTAGGGACGGGGGAGGACGGAGAGCGGGGGGGTTAAGGCGGTTTTGATGAACGAAGTCCGTTAGGGTGAACATCTGTTTCTTCGTCGCACGGATTTCTCGATGTAAGTTTATCGTGTACTGGTGTTTTTTCTTTTCGTCTTTTAGTCTACACATCGAGATACCCTTTCTGCACGATCTGGGTCGGATCTCGCACCATCGCAGACATGACCACCACGTCTGACCTCCTGACCTACATCTACAAGCTCGTCCCACACACCACCCCAGCCCCCACGAACACCTCTGACCTGCCCCCCTCCCTCCCTGTCTCCGAGATCGACCAGTGCTCCGGGTTCATCCACCTCTCGACCCTCACCCACTTCCCCCCCACAAACCTGCGCGCGTATGTCCTGCGCCTCCCGTACGCCCCACTCGCGTCTAAGATCCGCTGGGAAACCCCCGAACGCAAGGTATGCGGTCCTCAACCCGGCGAAGGCCTCTTGTCCGCCCATCTGCTGATCACCCCCACCAAAATGACCATTCCAGCGACTATGCAGTTTTGCAGTAATTCATTTCGGAGCATAAGACCTCCCGAACAAAATGAGGATGCAGATGGGCGGACATGAGCGACATACCATTGAAATACTGTCGATGACATCAGTCAGCTTGAACTCACCATCGATCAAAACACAAAGGGGCGTTGTGCAAAGAGGATAATGGGGTGTTAAAGGTCTTGTAGATGCACCTTGGTGGTCTGTAGTCCAGCTAGCTGTGGTTACGCGTATGGTATGTTAATGACAGACGATGGTTTTCTTTCCGTTGGCAATGGCCATCGAAGTGAGCTAGGCAGCGAGACCAAGTGTTCGTTCATGTAAGTCTCTGAAACTAGTGCTGACAGTGAAGTCAAGACGTGTATAGTCTCCGACTCTCCTTGTTCAACCGGCGGAAACTCAAAGGCAACTGGCATCTCTGGCTATGAAGTCTAAAACTAAGTATTCTACTTTCAAACACCTACACTAAATGTGCAACAGGCCTGGTCGTCTTGCTATAGCGTCATCCGTGACCACCGACCTAGGCTACGCTAAGACCGAATGGCTGACTGTGGGCCTTTTACTCTCCCCTAAGACTATGTTGTCATTGGGGATCCCCTGTGCCTAGTGGCGCGGACGAAAAGCTTTCTCAAATCATCGCTAGCTGGGTAGCTATGCCAATAAACTGCATGGAACCTGCTGTTTACCTGGAAGAGATGCGGTGCGATGTGCTCCTGCTTTACCCATGCAGACTTCCAGCCACACAACAAGCACATCGTTCAGATACCTGAGTGGCCGTGATTGAATACCAGGTCAGTCCGCCATGGCCGACAATCTCTTGTACCACAGGCGCAAAATTCAACGCCCCACGGCCTGACTGCTGGCCGGTGGAGGCCAATTGACCGACACAGCACCTCATCGCTGCCTCGCTCTTTGAAGACTACGACCACGTAGGTCTCCTGTAGTAGTGTGATATCCTGGCCCACCATTTGCAGCACTGCTGACCAAATGTTGCCCATCTTGTCGATACCGATTTTCTCGATGACTGTGCTTATCGCCTTCTGGAATGAATACAGGTTTGCAAACATTTCACCGAACGCCATAACGAAGTCGAACACATTACTAGATTCCCAATCACCAAGCCTTTTTGTTTGTAGACGAAGAGAGGGAAGAAGCGACCTCCATACTAGCGAAACGACGCCATCAAATGCAGGCCGGAGCCTCACCACAGCCCCATCTGTGGCTAAGAAAAGGCCCCGCCATCCACTGCGCGAGATCACAGAGGTATCATACCAGCTGTTCGACGATGGCCCACTGCTTTGCTGAGCAGTGCATGCTGCAGCCGCCATCAATTTCAGCAAGTCTTCCCCGCAGAAATTAAGGATAAATTCCGCAGCATGCATCGAGGACCCCCCTGACAGACGTAACTTTCCGGTGGAAGTGTTTGCATCCCCTTCAATGACGACGAAGGCGTTGGCGGGAAAGCCGGATCGGATGGAACTGTCGATGAACTTGCGCACCAGCTCAATGCCACTTTGCATTGCAGGCTCGCTGTCGGCGTGAGTTAAGCAAACCTAGCTCACCCGGCTCGCGTTAAAAAAAGTGGCCGAATGGAGCTGGGTTCTTACATTTTCCAAACAGGCATGATAGTGGTCTTGAAGAAAGAGGGACAGGCGGCGTTGCAGTACGCTGTCAACGCCACTAGTGCTGAACATGACAAGCGCCATGGGCCAAGTCAATTTTGCATGGGACTTCCTTCCGTACCCCAGGAATTGATACTGCAGATGGTAAGTTAGATCGTTAGCAATAGTAAAAGAAGAGTGCCAACCGGGAGGCCGCTCGCTTTCCCTTTTGATTCATCCTGATCCCCCCTTTGGACGGCTTTCCAGTTCCTCTGATCGCAGAGCAAGCAGCGGAAAGGGGGGGCCGCAATGAGCCTTTGGCCACGCAGCCTGGCCCATATCTCCGCACCTGCTGGCAAACATACACCCCGCAATCGACACAGATATTCGCCGGCACCCCCAACATGTAGTCGCCACAGAAGTTGCAGTAATCCTTGTCTACAACGAGGGGATCCACTTGTTGCCCCAAGTCTGTACAGGACACTGAGCACAAAGTACTATTGCAAAACAAGGCGTGCGTACTGTCGGCGTCCATTGGCATAACGGCATCTGTTATCTGCTCCTTAGAGGGTGGGCACTTTGCAAGACGCGCGGTTTTGGAAGCATTAAAGACGACCCACTGCGTGCGAGGTCTTTCCTAGCCCGCCCACACAGCTGATGCTCGGGCCCCCTGGTTCTCTGAGATCATGGCCGGAAGGCGCTTTGCGCCTTCGCCCAAAACACAACTTCGCATCGATTCGTACACTCACTCTATCTGCACTCAGAGTCACCTAATGACGAGCAAAGATTTTACATGTGAACTTGAAAAAAAGAAAAAAAGAAAGAAAATGACTGGCTACACTAAGCGTGGGCCTTGTCCTGTGGAGTGAATGTGTTTAATAGCTGTGACGATGGGGGAAAATAATGCCAATAAATGGCGGTATTCGTCTTCAACAGCGGATGCACTTCATCTGCAACATCCTCCCATGCAATTGTAGGGGATTTCCAGCCACATTTCAGGCAATGGATACGAATCACCCCGCCTCGCTGAGTGCGCACCGCAATGTCAGATGCTTTAGTGTAGCACCCTCGACCACATGTCATGCACTGAATGCCCCAAGCATTATAGGGGGGGGAATGGGCTGCAATCTTACGGCACTGTGCCTCCGACGTGACCCCGCGCTCTCTGGACAGAAGAAAAACTGGCATGAATGAGAGGAGTCCTGTACAAGCTTCAAGAGAAGCCACTGTAGCCGCCCATATTGTGGGTGGTCCCTTTGTGGCAGGAACCGGGTTATCCAGAGCCATGATGCGCACCATGTTGGAGATGAAGGCATGTGTGTGTATACGTGCGGCGGAGTAAGGGGAGAACGCAACTATGAAGTCGAAACAGCCACTGTCTTGCACATCAGTTTTGGCCAATGAGTGAGTAACGCTGAACCCACTCGTTGACAAGTTTGGTAGCCTCCTTCATGCGTGCCAGCTCACGGATCCACGACCATTCAACAAGTAAGAATAGCACACGCCAACCACCTCGTGAAATGACGTCTCCCTGGAAAAGAGTCGCAATGGACGACCTGGGTGAGTGAGCGGCTGTATCGCTAGCTGCCCGAAGGACGCTGAGGAGCGTCTTGCCAAGGAAAGCGGTGAGGAGATCCAAGAGGGTGGTGTAGACAGCCTCACCACCGCAGGTGCCGTATTTGAGCCTGCCAGTTAGGACGTCGCACTTGGCCTCGAGGACGAGCATTGCATTAGCAGGATAGCCTGCCTCTATAGAGAGCCGGGTAAAATCCACAGGTACTTGCAGCTTTGATACTGCAGCTATGTTACCGCCCACGTCCAAGGAAACTGCGCTGAGGAGAAACTAGGACACAAAGCTTACGCACTGCAGCAGATATCCATTGACATGACACATACATTCTGCGGCTGCATAAGGTACTCTTCCAGAAAGTCGAGCCGCAGGCGTTGGGTGAGGTCACTGTCGCCTTCATAGATATTGATGAGCAGTAAAGGCCACGTTATCTTTGAGTGTACCCGCCCATGGTACCCCATAAATTGATTCTCCTGTGGTGGATGATCAACAACCCAGTATATGCTGAGCCTTCCCAACGAACCACCTGAACATGTCTGGAGGGCTCGACTTTCATTCGCATGCAGTGGGGGCACAGACAGCCCCTGTTTTCCTCTGCGGAGATGGAGTTGCATCGTTCACACACTTTCACCCTGCATGACTGTGTGCCGCATATGCGAAATTGCTCGCTGAAACGACTGCAGAAGTTGCAAAATGAGTCCGAAGGGCGAGTCGGTCCGGACTGTAAATAGATCCCTTGTATGTCTGCAGTGAAACACACAACAAGATGGGGTTAGATCAACAACAAAACATTCCAGCGGTCACACCTTTATCAACTTGCATGGTGTTATCCACTTCCAACTGCTCATCGGCCATCGGATGACGCAACCTGTTAGAGGGCACAGACCTGCTCCTACCATTGATCAGCCAAGTAGCGTGATTCCTTTTGGACATTATGTACGTCGGAGATGACTGCGAAATCACTAGAAGGTCGCGCGATGGAGGGCGTCCATGAAACGGTTATTGTGTGGGTGGCTGACATTCAGTCGGCGCTTGGAATGCGGAAGCGGTTAGCAGGTGGCATAAACTTTGCTTCAGGTTGATCATTCGTAGTCTCATTCCCGACGTCAAGGGCACTTTGACATGCCTACCAAAGTGGGCCATGTTAGGCGGTCATCTGGTGCACTTCGTACACACCCGGGTGAGCTATTTGATTAGCAATTATTATGCGAAAGATATAAAAATAAGGCTACATAGTGGGAGACACTGATTACATATCCAGAAACAAGTAAGGGTCAGGTACGTGAGTGGTACCTGGTAGATACTTGAAGAGTGGCGTGGCAGCGAGGCCTCGAAACAGGGTGAAAAATAGGCGACAAAAAAACCCACCATCGAGCCTTGAACACACACTACACTCCCAGATGCTAATCACTTCACCATAGCGGTTCCAATAAAACACTTTCTATATAACTAGTATCTAATGTAACTATCTGAATTCTTCGCTCTACTCTGCCTCGTTCTGTCACTCACTCCTATTGGCATGCCTGTTTTCTGTACAGCTAGTGCCTACAATCATGTATCCTCGTGTACAGTGGAAAAGTGAGTTGTGGAGAAGCTGGGGTCGACGACCCATATGTACTGTGGCCGTGTGCGCTATGCTAGTCTGTAAATACTCCTTTCATATATGCGGAGAGGAGATGCATAATGTAGTCTCTATGGAGTAGTGCTTGTAGTGCTTTTTTGTGTCACAAACAGGAATTGCTGCGTTTGATTCTCTTTTGTGGTTTTTTTTTTCTCGCTTACTCCACCACCTGTGCCAAGTACTTACCAGATACCCTCAACCCAACCCATATGCCGACTTAGGTATCAGGTACGCCTACATCTGCAAAGCAGGGGAAATGAAACTAGTGACAGTAAGACACAAGCGGATTACAGATACTTACGGCCAGTAGTCTGGAATATTCTGATTGGTGGAGATGCTAGCAAGGAGTTTTATTGTCGATTACCACGCATAATAAGACTATCCAGTCAACAGATCATGAGATCGTACTCGATCATCCGTTATTGTAGTCTATTATAAAACCAAGAACGCATCATACATGCAGAATGTGGAATGTTTCTTTGTCAGTGAAACTATTGAGGAAATAGTGTGCATAGCCCTCCATACACCTTTCGCTGGAGCTATCCATGCCGGGCAACACCGTATCAAAGACAGGGACAAGATCTGCAGTGAGTATGACATCACTAAGGGGGACAATATCACTTGCGCGATGATCGTGGGGGTGCATTCGTTCCACTTGATACAGTCCCACACTTGTCTGGGCAGGCAACGCGACTATACAAAAATACCGGACGTATAGGAGGGGAACGCCGAGGAAGGGAGGAAGTGCACTCTTTGTGTTGGGCATGAAAGCTGCTCGTACTTGAGCAATGTCTGTGAAAGCATGAGGTGAAGGAAACAGTACAAGGGATAAGAGATTACCGAACGTGTCACTGTCAGGCCGACTCAGCAGCACTGCATCACAATTTCCGAGAGGGCATCGTTCAGATGGGGGGAAAGCTTGGACAACCTGGCTCCAGTTGATAAAGCGCGAACGGAAAGAAGAACGTAACTGGAGGCGGAACTTGTTCCAAATCTTGACACTAC
>JBBPLT010000930.1:0-10823 GCA_038089955.1 Strobilomyces dryophilus | reverse complement strand
ACGAAGGCGGCTTTCCACTCATCGCCTTCCTTGATGCGAGCGTTGTTGTATCCCCATCTGAGATCCATTTTTGTAAATAGTTTAGCTCCTTTGAGCTTATCGACAAGCTGTCCAATCAGCAGCAGTGGGTAATTGTTTTTGACCATGTGTTCGTTGAGGTATCGGTAATCCTGTACCATTCATTTCCTGCCATCCTTCTTTGGCATGAAGAACATGGGGCTAGTTTGCGGAGATTTCGAAGGGCAAATATAGCTTTTCTTGAGCTGATCATCTAAAAACGCGGTTACTTCCTCTTGTTCCTGTACTGAGAGGGGAATAATGCAGCCTTTCTTCGGCTTAAACGATTCTTTGAGCTTGATGGCATGATCCCAGGATTCCTAGTGGGCATTCGCTCTGACTCCTTTTTCGAGAATACTTTTAAATACTTGTGATATTCTTTTGGGACTAGTTCCTTAGGGGTTTTCTCATTGGGTTTTTCTTTTTCTGCGGTGCACAGCTACCGGTGAACATAATATTGGAGTTCTTCCTCCTTTTGTTCTATCCTTCATATGAACAGGGGCTTATCCTGTAAGTGAGAGCATTGTCGTGGGCATCGGGTCATCTTGACCGTGCCGGTAACCCAATCTATCTCCGGATTGTGGCGCTTTAGCCATGAATATCTGAGAATGAAGGTGTTCTTGCCAAGATCAGTGACTTCTGCCATAATCCATTCTCGGTGTCCCTGGAACTCGAGGACTAATTCCGCTGCGTGGGATATCGATCCTGCGGAGTTGAGGGTTCCATCCATATTGTATACTGGAATGGGATGTCGAAGATCAAATAGGGGAATATTATTTTCTGTTGCCCATTGGCGATCGATAAAGATAGCGTTAGCGCCTGAGTCCAGAAGCGCTTTGAGGGATACATAATATGTATTTCAAACAACTCCACAAGCTTAATTGCCAACATGCTCATTGGATGATGTTCCTCGAGGACTTCAATCTCTTCTTCACCCACATTCCCAGTTCCCACATGGCACTAGCTGACACCCTCTCTCATAGGGATGCAATCGACACTTCGAATAATAACACCAAGGTCACTCTTCTCCCAGAAAACCTATTTGTTTGTGTCCTTGACATATGCATTGCCACCTGAATCACTAAAAATACCACACTCGACCCCACCATGCAACACCTGGTTAAGACTTTGGAATCCAGCTTCCTTCCCCTCCCTTGCTTCTAACTGTCCTAGTGGTGCCATGGTTTCGAGTGGGAAAGTGGACAAGTGATCCCCTATAACTAGGTGAGTTTTTTTGGTGTTATAAATGTGATCGACTTATGAATATCCAGGGAAGCTCGCTCATTGACATGCCATGGAACACCAGGGAGTTTCCAGCCAGCCAGATCTCCAGCACTACCAGGCCTGGGCGATTTGTTATACAATGCCTGGCTGCTTGGCTTGGATAGACAGCAAGCACTTGTCATTCATGGACTTACTCAGTAAGTACACAGACTAGCCATGTTATGTGATGCAGGCTACCTGTTCAGGAGTGAGTAGAGCTCGCCAACATGTCCATGCTGGTCTGCCTATGCAGGTGGCACAGCACCTATGCCTTCTCGAATCCTGGCACCATCTCTGGATGAACTCCAAACTACCTGGACTTGAATACATACCAAAGTGAGTGGAGAGAAGGGATGAATGAGAAACTGTATGATGCATATTTTCTCATTCAGTAGGGAGCCAGGTAGCCTGCTTTCTAGAGCAATCTACTTGTTCTGTATCTAGACATGTCACAGACAGGTTTTATTGGCTATCTACTTGTAGGCATGTAACTAAAGGAAGTAAGGAGCAAGTTGACAGTATGGGTACTGGACAGGGCATATGCCTAGACTGAAGTTGAGCTGTGCTGAGCTTCGTTCTGTAACCAACATTGTGTTAGAGCTACAAAAGTGTAGTTTTACAGACTCCATTCAGACAAGACATTTAAATTAGCTGAGTCTAGCTATGGTGCTGTTATCAGGGCTATCTGGATGGTATCATGTGATAGTTAATTCTCTGTTCCCACAATGATTCTTTGTTTCACACAGAATATGGCACCGGCAGCAAATTCATCGCCAGTGCCTACTGTTTCACACATGAAGCATATTTAAAACATATGTATTGTAAAGGTATGTGGTGGTGTGCAAGGGCAAGTACATAGTAGATTTATCTACACAGCTATGCATGGCCTCTTTGATCACTTGAATCCAAGGCTGGGTGTGTTCTACTTGACTTCAATGAAATGTGAAAAGAACCTAATCAAACCTGGAGTTAGAGATGGCCTCAGTCTTTATCAGCCAGAGAAACATGGCCATTGATCCCACTCTCAAAGATTACATGTCCAAGCTAGTGGTGGCCAAGAGAATGTGGACAGAGAAACATCTACAAGCCTTGACTGCTCACATTGCCTGGCGTGAGCCATTTGCAAACCTGGAGGTCTCCTACAATGTCTCTGAAGCCCTGTGGATCCACCAGGTGTTGCAGGAGGTGATATTGAGCATGGACTGTTGTTATTGCCTGGGCTGCATCCATCTGTGTATGCTGAGGCCTCCTACAACATCTCATTGGCTCTGTGGGTCAAGGAGGCATTGCAGAACACAAAGGCAAACGTTGTGCACCACTATTATGAATAGTGTTACGAATGCTTCCCATGACCCCAAGGGAACAACAAACTTAGACACTTTTTCTTTTCTTATCTTTCATCTTATCTAATCTTTTTATCTTATCATCAGAATCAACAGCCATAGCCTTGCCCTCTGATCTCTGCACCAATGTCACTCATTTCACTCTTCAACTTCTACTTGTGCTTGACATACCCCTTGACACAGCCCAGGATTGTACATGCTTCCATTATGTTTCACCTTCATCATGCTTTCCTTCCATTCTCCCACCGCCACATGGCTGTGGTACATATGCTTCTCTTCTTTGATGCTCCAACAAAGCATGTTTCACCTTTGATACACGTTTCAGCCACACTCCTACACCCTGAGGGCCTAGGGTATGGACTGTTATAGATGAAACACCTTATGTAAACCTATGTAGTCCTTGAATATATAAACCCAGCAGATGACGACTGGCATCCCCAGTCTAGTTCACTTGGGTATCCTCCTCTCTAAGGCCCTAGCCTAGATTCCAAACTCTTCCCTCCACTTCCAGAGAGTATTGGTTGACAAGTGGTAACTCAAGGACTATCTTGGTCTTAGGGATGTATCAATGGCTCCAACCTCCACAGAGAGCATGAAATGCCCCACAAGGGGACATGGACAGGGTTGACACCAAGCATCGCAATTGTGGGGACATGGAAACAGATAATGTGTGATGTGGATGTGGACAAATGCCACAGTGAGCATCGTGTATCACAGGTGGTGGACAGAGATGACCCCACATGATTCCAGCAGAGGGGACTGGGTTGAGGACAATGCAGAGCATCGGTGCCAGATAGATGTGCACAGAGGTGGCAGCAATCATTGGGGGTCTGGAATAGAGATGACCCCATGTGACAAGGATGACATTGAGTGTTGGGGCTAGGTGAATATGGACATGGTCTACATGTGACATGGATGTGGACAGATGTGGCAGTGAGTATCAAGGGGTCAGGGACAGAGACCATGCCACACGACAGAGACAACAGTCAGCGTTGGGGCTGGGTGGACATGGTCATGGTCAATGCATGATGTGGATATGGACAGATGCAAAAGTGAGCATCAAGGGTTGTGGATGTAGACGACCCAACACGACAGGGATGATGGTCAGCCTCAGGGCCAGGTGGACATGGACAGATGCAGAAGTGAGTGTTGGGGGTTGGGGGTGGGGGTCATTGACCAAGACAACCCCACACCAATTCTGGCTGTATGGACATGGACAGGGATAATGTGGGATATTGACACAGCCAGAGACTGCCGTGGATGTGGATGTCTGTGGTGGCGAGCATTGCAGGTCTGTGGTTGTGGACAATGGCAACCTCACATGATTGCAGCCAAGGGAATGTGGAGGGTGTTGACGGCAAGCAATGTGGTCCAAGTTAACATGGTGACAAACGATTGCAAGCAATGTGGGCCATGTGAATGTTGGTGGAGATGACAGTGAGCTCTATGGGCAGAGGGGACATGGAATGAGGTGTCCACATGCATTGATTGCCACAGAGTGATGAATGATAGTGGCTATGGTACCTACCAAATCAGACAGTGGGCTGTGAAAGTGGGGTGGCATGGCCATCCATGTCATGTCAAGTGTGGGAACACACACAGCCACCACCACCACTACCCACCACCACCACCATCAAAACCATTCCCACAATCACTCCCATTGTCTTCCCTATTCCCCTCTCATCACCTACCATGGCCCCCACTATTTGTATGTGCATCCCCATCATTGAACTGCTCATGTCATGCAAAGATGCCATTTGCAATGCAACCTTGAATGCCCTGCCATGCAACCTCACATCCCTCAAGTCACACAATACCTTTCAGTGTGCATGTCATCTTTCACATTGTCAGCTTTCACTCACCGTGTTTGTAATCCATTGAGTTGCCAACAATGACAACACACACAGCAAGGACCTTGTCCTCACCATAGGCAAAGTGTACATACCATATCCTTCTCCTTATCCTCTTCATCTGCTAACACATCTGTCATTCAAGCATTCATTTTCTCCACATTTACATGCCTTCCATCGACATCTGTGAAGCACATGAAGACCATGAGTATTGGTACACAACAATCGTCAGGCTGTTGATGGTGATACTCTAGTGTGTGGTGCCTTCCATTCCATCATCCCTGGTACTTATTGAATACTAGCCCAACATTGGATGAAGGTGTGCTGGATGTATAGCACACAGGACCTTAGGAACACCAGTATCACTGGCAATATGTAAGTGATCCACTCCCCCTTTTAATGGTGTTCCTCAGTGCTGAATAGGCTCTCCAACACGATGCAACAGACCAAACTAGTCGACACAAACCATCATGCAGTACTGAATACTACATGTATCCACTGTAAGTTGTCCACCATGTCCCATTGGGAGAGGGCATCAGCGGGTGCCATGCAAGAGCCTGGAACATAAATAAAAAGGAGATTGAAGTCTTCCAGGAACATCATCTAGCAGGCCTGGCAGCAATTGAGCTTGTGAGGCTGTTTGAAGTATGTGAAGTTTTTATGATTGATGAAAACTGTCACATGGTGGGAAGTTCCCTGTAGGTAGTGTTGCCATTGTTCAAGTGCTTTGATAACCGCCAGAAGTTTGCAATTGTAAATATCATAATTTCACTCTGTAGAAGTAAAGGTTTCTGAGAAATATGCATAGGGATGGAGATTACTGTTGGCATCTTCCTGCATCAAAACCCCTCCTGCAGCTGTAATAGAGGCATCTGTCATCATAGAGAAGGGTTTCAAGATATCTGGCATGGCTAAAATCAGTTGAGAGAGGAATGCTTTCTGGAGTTTGTGGAAGGCATCTTCACAGGTGGGGGCCTAGTTCCATGCCTTTTCCTTATGGATGAGCTCATGGAGGGGGTGGATGATGCAGGAGAAGTCTGGAATGAATTATTTGTAGAAGTTGCAAAATTCAATAAAGGAGCAGATGGCTTTCATAGAGGTGGGGGGTTTCCAGTCTTCGATGGCCTTGAGTTTAGTGGGATCCATAGAGATGGTATTGGCAAAGACTGCCATTTTCTCTGCTCATTTCCTTTTTCTTGCTGACAAAGATAAATTACATCATTCTGAACCACTTCCCCATTATATAGATAGTATTTCAGGCATGATAGTGCATCTTCTTTTCTGTGCTTGAGCTTGGATGATAAGGTTTCACTGTTTGTAGACTAACTAATAGAAATTTTGTAACATAATAGAGATAGGTTTTACTACCCTGCTGGTAGATAGTGGCTTTGTAAGGTCAATATTCAGCTATGCCAATTACCAACTATTGGCATAGATGTCTTCCTCTTCTAACCTCCTGAGATACTCTTCAGTATGTGGCTTCCATGTCAAATACCACACAAACTAAAGCCAAAACTATAAGTTCCTACTATCTTCCTATATGCATTGTGATGGACCTGCCGTAGACCTAACCGATCCTTTATTGACACCTGGCTAGTGTCCACTTCAGCCACTATGTGGCTGATCTTGTTGTTATGTATAGTTGTTGCCGTCTCTTAGTGTATATCCTGAGAGTCCGATGTCTTGCTCTTCAGTCTCTGACATTGGACTCCAGGTATATCCCTAGTGCATTGTAGCACCTAATACAGTCTCTGACATTAGACTCTAGCTGCCCTTTGTTCAGCTGTCTAACACCACTTCTCATATGACACCCCATCACCACTGGCTGTGCAATTACAGCCCTAAACGCGTCCCAATCAAATTAGCGGACAATACAGTGGTCTATTAAGCAGGGTGGGGTCTGTGGTGTTTTATTCCACTGTAGAGGGAAAGAGGGCGTGAGTGGTCGAGTTTTCAAACGTCCTACATGTTCCCTAGCTGTGGAACAACCTACTAGTGGTCCTGTATCTAACTTGTCACTTCTCATTCCATGTCCATATCAATGCCACCCATAGACATTGTCCTTAAGTCGCTCCAATGGGCATCCGCTGTTCATGGCCCACATCAACGAGCACAACACTGCATTTCTGGACAGTGTCACAGAGCCATAACCAAGTATGCCAGTCCTGCAACGACTATCCACTGGATTTGGCCCTGTGGCATCACAGACTTGCACATCACAACCTCATGGATGTGAAAGGACTCTTGGAGCGCAACTTAGTCACTGGGATGCACTTGGACATCAACACAGTGCCTGATCCGCTTTGTGAGCCATGCTTAGCTGGCAAAATACATGCAAATCTGTTCCCCAGCAGCTCCTGGCATGCCTCGTGTCCCCTGGAACTTGTCCACTCTGATGTGCACACTGTCCCCTAATCCACATGCTCTGGATACTGCTATTGGATCACATTCATCGATGACTACTCTCGATACTGCTTTGTGCTGCCTATTCACACCAAGTGGGATGTTTCCGCTGCTTTTAAGCAGTTTAAGGCGTTTGCAGAGAACAAGACAGAGGGCAGGATCAAAACCCTGCAAGATGACAAGGGAGGGGAGTTACTCATATAAGCAACGAGATGCTTGCATTCACCAACGAGTGCGGGATACAGCACCAGCACATTGTTTGAGTCCGTCGTCCACAGCAGAATGGTGTTGCAGAACACACAAATCACGTCCTGTCTAAGTGCATCACTGCAATGCTCCAAGAATCCGGCCTGAAGCGCTTGCTGCACTGGTCCACGTCTGGAATTGTTGTCCCACAGCTGCCTTGGACAGTGATACACCCTATGAGATCTGGAACGGCCGCAAACTGGATGTCTCCCACCTTCATGTCTGGGGATTGACCACATATGTTCACATCCAAAAGGACAAGCATGCTACACTGTGCCCTCACTTCGAAAAATGCATCTTTATTGGCTACCCAGATGGCTACAAAGGTTGGAAGTTCTACAACCCAACTACCAAGCACACCACCATCTTTGAGTGTGCTGATTTTGATGAACGCCTTCCGGGGATTGCGCCAGCTGCTGAACAGCATGTGCCCATTCCTGATGTGCCTATGCAACTAGTCGAGCCCTATATTCCCCCAGATCTGGCTAGTGTTGTCGATGAAGATGTGCTAGTGCCTGCTCCAGAGATGCTGCCTCCTCAGGGGGCCTTGATGACAAAGATCTTGAGGAGCCTGCACCTCTTTCGCCTGTCCCAGCACCTCTGCTTCCCCCTCCTGTCACTCCACCACCCAGAGCGCCCAGCCCCATTGGCATTGGTGCTTGTCTGCCTGTCAGAAATTGACAGAAACCAAGGGATTGGTGGAAGGTAAGTGCAGCACAACTCCATGATATTGTGGAAGACTCTGAAGATGAAGAGGGAGATTGTGCCCAGCATATGGCCACTAGTTCGGTCCATCCGAAGTCATTTGCAGATGCCATGCATAGGACATATGCCTCCCAGTGGAAAAAGGCTGCCTTGACTGAGTTGGAAGCTCACAAAACCAATGGAACTTGGATTCTCGTGCCTCAACACAGGAATCACCCAGTTATTGCTTCCAGATGGGTCTTTAGTCAGAAATATCGCAGTGATGGGTGGTCTTTTGAGCATTACAAAGTGTTAAGCAGCTGAACAAAGGCAGCTGGAGTCCGATATAAGAGACTGTATTAAGGCACTACAATGCACTGAGAACATACCTGGAGTCCGATGTAAGAGACTAAAGAGAAGAAACATCAGACTCCCAGGATATATACTAAGAGACCACAACAACTATTATAGACATAACAACAAGTTCAGCCACATAGTGGCTGAAGCGGACACCAGGCATAAGTGTGCCTCAATGCGGACACACAGGTCCACCATAGTGCGCAATCACCAGGCACATAACATTTCAGGCCATCTAACGCAGTATTGGAGGAGGACATGAAACTTATATGACTTTCACATTTTCGTTTGTTCTTACTTCTGAGAAGACTAACATAGTTTATTGTAGTTTTTTGCCTCCTTTATACATTGAGGTGCAAATCCTGTTGTGTGCCTGGTGATTGCGCACTATGGTGTGCCTGGTGTCCACTTCAGCCACTATGTGGCTGATGTTGTTGTTATGTATAGTTGTTGTGGTCTCTTAGTATTAGAACCTGAGAGTCCGATGTCTTTCTCTTCAGTCTCTGACATCGGACTCCAGCTGCCCTTTGTCCAGCTGTCTAACACAACTATACATAACAACAAAATCAGCCACAT
The DNA here is from genome assembly GCA_038089955.1 of Strobilomyces dryophilus. Taxonomy (NCBI): domain Eukaryota; kingdom Fungi; phylum Basidiomycota; class Agaricomycetes; order Boletales; family Boletaceae; genus Strobilomyces; species Strobilomyces dryophilus. Next base: position 2,044 of record JBBPLT010000930.1, on the reverse strand, counting down.
AGCATGGTGATTGCGCACTATGGTGGGCCTGTGTGTCAGCATTGAGGCACACTTGTGCCTGGTGTGTGCTTCAGCCACATTGTGGCTAATCTTGTTGTTATGTATAGTTGTTGTGGTTTCTTAGTGTATATAATATCCTGGGAGTCTGATGTGTTTTCTCTTCAGTCTCTGACATTGGACTCCAGGTATGTCCCTAGTGCATTGTAGTACCCTAATATAGTCTCTAACATCAGACTCGAGCTGCCTTTGTTCAGCTGCTTAACAGATGTATATATCATCATTCAGTCTCTGGAAGTTATTCATCAAGGCAATGGAGATCACTTAGGGTGTCTTTCGTCTTTCACATTAGCCTCAACATGGCCAGCACCAGATGTTATCTAGCCTGGGCTAACTGAAAGACAGCAGGTGATATAGATTAGTATAATACAGCACATTGCTTTACTGTGGATTGATAAAACATGCATCAGAATTTACCACAACCCAAATACCCCTCTGACACCATGTCGGCATCCATGCAATCCATCTCCTCACCCCAGCACAGTCTAGGCAGTTCTCTACTGCAGGCCAGTCAATCTAAGCAAGCAAAGGCAGCTAAGCTGGCTTGGAACATATGCAAAAATTGAACAGGTACATGCCTAGACTGCAAGGCAAGTGTATCCTTCATTTTGTGCATGAGGAAGAGGTGGTGCCCAATCATTTTCCCTCATGCCAATATGTGCAGGATCAATCTTAGGGGAATTACTTGACCTTCAGGCAGTCATTTGTTTTCATCCAGTATGAATATTGCTACTCCTATGGAGTGCCACAAGACCTGCAAAAGAATGGGGAGTGTCCTGCATTCTGCATAGCCTTGATGTTTGGAAAATGTGGCTACAATCACATATTGTTCAGAACTGCATTTTGCATCTGGGCAGAGTCCAAACTTGAGGATGGAAATGGTTCAAGATCTAGATGTCACAGTTTCCTAATCTCCAATCAGATTTTGAAGAGTAGGTGTAGGAAATCAGGATTGTGGAGGATAAGTACCACAATTGCTGCAAGGCTTTTCTTTGGTTCTGTGCACGGTTGGAAAGATATCATCTAGGGTTTTTCATGTAGTCAGCGAATTAGTACTACACCCACAAAGTTATGCAATTTATGGATTTGACGTCCCCCCATACAGTTGTGCACTGACAGGTCCACCACAGCTTGAAATAGGTGTGTGTCCTCACGTTGATGCTGAGTGTTACGCTGGTTGCGTAGTAACCTAGCAGCGCTCACTCGAAGTAGAGTGAAGTCTTATAGACAAAGCCGAGGTACGTTCTGTGGACCAAGGCGAAGAGGAGTTCTCCCTAATGGCCTTGTGGCGAAGGCTAGGGTCAAGAGTTCGATAGCGTCGGCTGGATTGAACGGTCTCACGCAAGGAGTGCATGGAAAGTGTACTAGATTACTACACTGATTATGCGTAGAACTAGCTAGGGAACATGGGAGAAGGTACCCGACTTATATACTGGTGAGACAAGGGGTGGGAACCTTCAGGGTTGAGGGTTCTACTAGATGGGGTGCGGGTGTCCATGGCCAAAAGGAGACAAAAGGATCAAAGGAAGCAGATCATGGGAAATGGAACGGCTTATCTGGAACTCCGTGTAGAAGTGATGGAAACGGAGTCAGTAGAAGTACAAGAAGAGAAGTGCAGAGAAGAGTCCGGCGCAGCCTGCTGCGGTGACTGCGGTTGCGGTGTTCCGTATGGAAGGCCGTAGGGTTACTAGGCGTCCTTCCTGGGTATCTTGGCTGCCTTGCGTGCCAGGCGTGGCGGGACGGGGGCAGGGGAGTTAGAGGTCTCCATGGGATCATCGTCGAGGTTGAGAAAGGAGAGGTCGGGGACGAGAGTTGGGGAGTCGGTGACAGGAGGAAAAGAAAGGATGGGGCCGTCCTCTCGAGTAACTGTAACACTGAGTGACTTCTGATGCTTGTGTGCAAATGCTGAAGCTTGTAAATACTAGGCTTCAACACTCATATGTTAATCAGGGCTGCATAGTAGTACATCCTAGACAACAAGACACAC
>JBBPLT010000929.1:0-10836 GCA_038089955.1 Strobilomyces dryophilus | reverse complement strand
CGACCATGTGTCGAAATGCGCGCTAGTCTTTTAGATAGGATAAGTAGCTTAACAAATAATTATTTGTAAATAATTGGGGGCATAACCCAGGGTTAACCATGACAAGGTTACAAAAACAGGTATGAATAACTCTACTACGACCTTAGACATATCATAGATACTGTGGACTGGACAAATCGAGGACGCGAAGGCGCTCTGGGTGACATATTACGGCATTCTCCAACAACTCATACACCCTCAAAACTCATACTTTCGGGGCTATCCCGAGGGGTATGAGTTATGAGAAGTTCGACTGTAAAGTCGTTTTCTGCAAGTAACAGCGACAGGAAATTTTAATATGTGGTCACATGTCAGACGCCAGCTCATATGTGACCCGGTAGGGTCACACCCAGTTTTCACTGGGCTTGAACGTCGACTCGGACTCCGACTATGGCAATCGTTGAAACCCAGCCAACTTCCTTCATATCAGCACAGTGATCCATGTCGACCCCGCCGCCCGTCGAGCCCATCGCGTACGCCATCGCTGGGTGCTCGGAACACAGTGGGCACTACGTCGCCGAGAACATCCTCGTCGACCGACCCCAAGACCAATCGAGTCGATGGAGCGGCGCACAACAGCCGCCGAGCATGAAGCAGTGGATCCTCCTCCGCCTCGAGAGTCTCGCCGTCGTCAGTTGAGTCGTCTGTCTCGGCTTGCAAGCCCCGTCGGGGTGTGCTGACGATGTCGGTCGTCTTACCTCGATGCAGAGACCATCACATTCGGCAAGGTACGCTGCCTTACTTGTCGACGATCGGTGCTCACTCGACTCCGCCTGTCGCGCAGTTCCAGCGAAGTGCGTTCTAGTCCATAGATTCGTCTCGTCCATCGCCCCGTGGTTGACCCTGCGCGCCCCGGTCTCAGAGCACCCGTGCAACATGAAGGAGTTCAAGCTCTACGTCGGCCTCAACCCGGACCACATGATCCAGGTCCTTCACGCGGGACTCCGGGACGACCCCGTCCCGGAGACGTTTGCGATCACGCACCTCAACAGGGACGGCGTCCCGTTTCCGACGCGGTTCGTCAAGATCGCACCCCTCTCGTGCGTGTGCGTCTTACGGTGTTGACGTCGGGTTCTGACTGGGCAGTACAGCGCACACGGTCAGAGCTTTCACATCTCCATCTGGTACGTCGGCATCGCGGGCATCACCGAACAGTCCTACGTAGAGCGCATACGTGCGCGTTACGACGAGGTGCGCCTCGATCCTCGTCCGCGATCACAGGCCCCTCAATCCCTCTTCACCTCGACAGCACCGCGAAACTGTCGTGCTCTGCCAGATCCTCAAGCACCTCCGCGAACGACGCCTCTTGACACCCTACCATTCTATCCTCGCCCGTTCCCAGATACAATTCGAGCACCCGATCGTGACAGCTCTCCACGCCGCCCTCGTCCTCCAAGGCGACTGGGCCGAGGGCGAGGTGCTCCTCGACCGCGCCTCCTCTGCCGGCCTCTTCCGCTCCTACCTCCGTGCTTGTCAACCCCACGCACGCTGGCGCCGTCTCCACGGGGTCGACGCGGACGGAGACGCCCCCTCGAAGCGGGGCGGGCACGCCATGTGCATCGACCCCGACCATGGCCAGATTTACCTCTTCGGGGGGTGGGACGGCCACAAGTCCCTCGACGATTTCTGGGCGTACGACGTCGCGTCCGAGCGCTGGCGCGTCATGAGCCGGAGCACGGCGCTCGAGAAGAACGGTCCCGTCGCGCGGAGCTGCCACAAGATGGCGTTCGACGCCAGGACGGGGTGTATTTACCTTTTGGGGCGGCTCGGGGACGGGGACGGGCCGAGGCCCGAGGACGAGGAGGCGTTGAGGCGTGCGGGAGAGCGCCCGTCAGCTGCAAGGGGGGCGTATTGTTCCGAGTTTTACAGGTATCACACGAGGGGGTTAGACGCGGGCAAGTGGGACTTGTTATCGTTCGACACGGCGGTGCGTTCCCTAGCTCGTTTTTTAGCATGGATCGTGCGCGCTGACGGACGCATCACAGACGTCGGGCGGTCCGCCGTTGATCTTCGACCATCAGATGGTGATGGACAGCGACGCGCAGGTGCTGTACGTTTCTGGGGGGCGCGTCGTCGACGGGGACTGGGATTCGCCCAAGTACTCGGGGTTGTATAGCTATAACGTCAGAACGAGCAAGTGGAAACTGCTCCAGTAAGTCTCCTCCGTGCGCGTCCGCCGTCGCCACTCACGCCCGACGAACAGACCCGTCCACGCGTCCTCGACGCCGTCGATGCCACAGCCAACGCTGCTCCCGCGGTTCGGCCACTCGATGGTGCTCGATCCGCGCACGCACACGCTCTTCGTGTTCGCGGGGCAGCGCGACGACAAGTACCTCTCCGACATGTACGCGTACGACGTTGCAAGCAACACCGTCGCGGAGCTCTTTGGAAACTTCAGCGCGAGCGGCGGACCGGACGCGTGTTTCACGCAGAGAGCGGCCGTGGACGCGGCGTCGAGAGAGATTTACGTGTGCGTACGCCCCGTTTCCTCACTGCGCGCCGGGCTGACGGGCCTGGCAGGTTTTGCGGACTAACGAGGGCGCAGCAGTCGTCGGCGCTCACGGTGCTGCGCTCCGACGCGCCGAACTGGGTGTATCAATACGCGGACCCTACGAAACCTGGCAAGTGGACGCAGATCCTGCCAGAGGCGGGCGAGGACGTAGGGGAGGACGGGACACGGGCTGAGCCGCCCGTGCCTGCTCCGAGGTACGCACACCAGGTGGTGTATGACGAGCAGACGAAGCGGGTGTACATGCACGGGGGGAACGCAGGGGAGGCGCGGGTCGGGAGCGAGGACAAGGAGAACGAGAACGAGGAGAGGGGAGATGAGGGTTGGACGAGCGGGGAGGAGCGGACGCGGGAGACGCGATTGGACGACTTCTGGGTGATGGATCTCGTGCGGTGAGTCGTGCTCGAACTCGGGTCGAGGTCGGGCTGACGTGGCGATCTAGGGCGGCGCCGAAAGAGGTCGTACGACGTGCCAAGTATCTTATTCGGAAACAACGGTACGGCGTTCTCGATGAAGGGGGAGCAAGCTCACGCCCTACCATGTTAGGTTCCGAGAGATGTGCGAAGAGCAGCCGGCAGTCAAGGCGTTGCGGTACCTGCAGACGGACGTGTCCGAAGTCGTCGATCACACCAACCCCGAGGAGACCAAGGTCTTTCGGTCGCTCCTCGCTCACTTACTGACTCCCAGCGGGGGAAAGTCGTCTGTGGACGCGTCGACAGGGCCAAAGGAGCTCAGCGAGCCCCCCAAGAAACGATCGCGGCCCAACACCCCCGAGGAGGTTTGGACGAACGTGATCGACGAGGAAGAAGACGACGGGCCTGGCGAGTCTACGCGCGTGTCGACGCCTGGCAAACGAAGCCGGGCGGTGTGGCAGATGGACGAGGACCCGGTGGAGACAGGACTGCGCGAGGACGGACGCAAGGCGGTGAGTGGGGAGCGGTTCGGACAGCGGACGGATATGTTCGAGTTGTTGTTGGGGTTCGTTGGGGAGGAATGGAAGCAGCCTTCAGGGTCGTTGTTGGACTTGGTCGATGCCGAAGATGGGCTGTAGGGAGTTCGCGTATACCGTTGGCACTCGCATTCGATATAGATTGACTACTCGTCAAAGTTGGCGTACAAGGAACAGGAACGGGGTTATTTCGTTGGGGTACTTGGGAGATAGACTTGTGTAACTGGCAGAAGAGAATCAATTTGTCTATCTGATTACAGTCGCTTCGAAACGATAAGTAAAACGGGATCGATAATGCCGTCGTCGAGGTTCATGGCGCGCCGGAACCGGGTGCGAGAGATACCCGGAGCCAACGCGCACCGCGTTGGCCCCGTTGTTGACCACACACTGCAATACCAGCTTTGAGTATCGCGCTGGTACTGTGTGCAGTAGTGAACGGGATCGCGCATTCCGTTGGCGACGCTGCTGGGTACACAGTGCGAGATCTCCAACTTCCTGCCGAGGTCGAGCCAGAACTTGCGTACGGGACGTGCTTGTCGTATGGGGAGGTATATTCCGTTGGCGTCGCCACCGGTTACCTGCCGAAATAGACTGTGAGGTCGATGGCGCGCCAGAACTCGGCGTACGAAACGTGTGCGTCGTATGGAACGAGGCGGTATATTCGGTCGGCATCGTTACGATAGAGTGCGAGATTGGAGGCGCGCACTGGAGATCGTTCACGCCTGTTCGCAGTCTCTGACGGTGGTAACGAGGGCGGCGAGTTGGGCTTGGAAGTCGGCTTGATCGCTCTGGAGAGTAGGGAACGAGGACGTGTACTATTCCGTTTGGTTACATATACATGCGAGGTGGAGCGTGACTACTCGTCGAGGTTGATCGCGCGCCCGAACTTGGCGTACAAGACGCGCTTGAGGTCGTTCATGCCCAGTTCGCACTCTTGGGCGGTGGTGGCGAGGGAGGCGAGCTGGGCTTGGATGTCGGCTTGATCGCGCTGGAGGCGGTCGAGAGCGCGGGGTTGGGACATGTGCAAAAAGGACTCGCCGATCTTGTATCTAGGGCTGGGGTGAGACGGTCCGGCGTGGATCGGCAGACGACGCACAGGACGACCTGGTCCTCGTCGACGAGCTCGAGCTCCGTGGCGAGATCGTCGAGGGCGTCTTTCTCTTGCTGGTGCGGGGTGAGCGTGGCGGATCAGCGGGGCAGGGTGACGGGGCCGACCTTGAGGGCGTCGAGGGAGCCCTCTATGCCGCGCAGACGGGCGTTGAGCTTGGAGAAGGTGCTGATGCGCTGCTGGTCCTCTGCCGGGGCGGGTCAGGACGAGCTGGGCGGCGAACGACGGGCGTACCCCAGGTGACCTCTGCGGCGTCGTCAGACTCCTCCTCCTCCGCCAGCTGCCCGACGGGTCAGCGCAGGAAAATCCGGATGTCGGGTCGACACGGACCATGCGCAGGTTGTTGATCATCGTGGCTCAATCTCACGGCTACCAAACATGGACCTCCACGAGTCGTTCGACACCGTCAAGACCCTCTTGTTCTACTATGTCCTTGCCACCTACGCTCTCCGTCTCTTTCGGCATCTCCGCGCCAGAGGGCTCCGCCGCAGCGTCGTCGACGTGTACGTCCGGACCTCCAAGGTGCGTTCAACCCGCCCTTTGGCGCCAGCGTCGGCCCACAACCCGTCCAGCAAGCCATGCTGTTGGCCATGAAGCTTCCCCAGGCGCAACGGAAACTGCAGCAAGAGCTGGGCAAGGTCAAGCGTGACCTCGAGGACAAGCTCGTCCCTAAGGGCGACGTCGCGCGACACCTCGCTCTACCCGATCGAGGCAGGTCCCCAGACTGGATCATCGACGAGATGGCCAGGATGGACAAGCAACTGGGGGACCACACAGATTGGAGGCAGGGAAAGCTCTCGGGCGCCGTCTACCGTACGTCCCCCCGTCGTTTGCGCTGTCCCATCGCTCACTCGTCGGAACAGACGGCGGAGACGACCTCTCCAAGGTCATTGTCGCCGCTTTCGAACGCTATGCCGTCTCCAACCCCCTCCATCCCGACGTCTTTCCTTCCATCCGCAAGATGGAGGCCGAGATCGTGGCCATGTGTCTCAGGATGTACAACAACCCCAACGGCGCCGGAACCATGACATCGGGAGGCACAGAGTCCATCGTCATGGCCATCAAGACCTACAGGGACTGGGCGAGGGACGTCAAGGGAATTACCCGACCTGAGATGTGAGCGCGCGTTTCCGTGGTGACCCTAATTCGACCGCGCCCATGATGCTTCTGCACAGGATCATCCCCGTGACAGCACACGCCGCATTTGACAAGGGTGCTGCGTACATGGGCATCAAGGTTCACGAGGTCCCCGTCGATCCCGTCACGCGCCAGGTGGACCTCAAGCGCGTGCGCAGAGCCATGTCCGTACCTCCCTCCCGTTCGTCCGTCTGACATCACGTCTGATCTTTGCTCCGCACCAGAAACGGCAACACCATCCTGGTACGTCTCCAACCTCGCCCTGACCGTCCTGTTCACGCGACTCGCTTAGCTCGTAGGCTCAGCGATCAACTTTCCAGACGGCAACCAAGACGACATCGCCGCCCTCGGCGGGCTCGCAGTCAGACACAACGTCGGACTGCACGTCGATTGCTGTCTCGGATCGTTCATCGTGCCCTTTTTGGAACGGACTGGGCTCGCGGACGGTGAGGACGGTCGGTACAAGTTGACCCCGTTCGATTTCCGCGTGCAAGGCGTGACGAGCATCAGCTGTGATACCCACAAGGTTCGTCTCTGCTTTTCCACGCGTGGCGTCGCTGACGTGGTTCGCGTGCTCAGTATGGATTTGCACCCAAGGTGTGTCGCGCAAGGCCACTCTCAACCGCCGGGCTCATGAGACGTGCAGGGATCCTCTGTCATCATGTACCACAACGCTGCGCTTCGAAGATACCAATACTACGTCACTCCACACTGGACGGGTCCGTTTCCTCGTCCCCACTCACGCGCGCGACTGAACACATCGACAGGTGGCGTGTACGGGAGTCCGAGTCTGTCCGGATCAAGGTGAGACTCTTGGTGACCGGCATTATGCGATTCACGCGTCTTTCTCTGTAGACCTGGCGCATTGATCGCCGGAACGTGGGCCGCCATGCAATACATGGGCTCCGAGTACGTCCCTCCTTCCTCCCCTCGTCCCTCCTCATCCCCCTTCGCAGTGGCTACCTCCAGTCCTGTCGGGACATCGTCACCTGTGCGCGTCGCATCGCCAACGCCATCACCACCTCCTTTCCCGAACTCTACGTCCTTGGCTCCCCGCCTGCCTCGGTCGTCGCATTTGGGTCGCGCGACCCCAAGACGGTCAACGTGTACGAAGTCGGTGATCGAATGTCGAAGCGAGGGTGGCATCTCAACGCGTTGAGTGGGCCGCCTGCGGTGCACATCGCGTGTACGGTGCGTCCCGTGGCTTCGTCGGGACACCGCGTTGGACTGACGTGGGCAGAGATTGACGTTACAGGTCGTGGACACGTTCTTATCGGACCTCGAGGCGTCCGTCGAGGAAGCCAAGGGGGCGCCCGAGGGCAAGGGGACGATGGTGGCGCTGTATGGTACGTTTCTCGTCTCCCTTGCGCACGTGTTCGTTGTCGACCCCCCTCCCCCCTGATTCGCGCACGCAGGTCTGGGAAGTTCGAGCGCCGTCGGACCTACGATCGTCGAAGAAGTCGCGAGCATCTTTTTGGATACGCTGTACAAGGCGTGAGAGAGGGAGGAGGCCTACGCTTGTTCTCGTCTCGTGCTCATTTCTCTCGTTTCTGCAACGAGCAACCAATTTCATCGGACGATTCATCGCTCTGGTTCTACATGTGCCGCTTCGACGTCCCCCGCGTCTTTACAGATCAGACCGAGGTTGTTTTACCCCTCATCGATCGCGTCGCTCGATCCGGCGATCGTGGAGAGGTATTGTCCGGAGGGTGGGTGAGGATGGAGAACGGCCCCTTGGGAAGCTTCCGCACTACAGGCTCACCGGACAGATGCCTTCGAGGTGAAGCGTCGGTGTCTGACAGCTTCGGAGGCCTGTACCATACTTGTTTGGGGCTCGGGGGTGGGCCCACGGGACGCCAAAGCGGCCACTAGCCGCTCATAGCTAGGGGAGACGCGATCTCGAGCCTGGGTTCGTCCCCTGTCTGCCGGGCCCTAATCCTGCTGCAGTTGCTGATTCAGAATCTATCTGAAACGCCGCGCGATGCTTTTGGAGACGACCATACTCAGTGGCGCCCCGGGGAAACAAAGAAGTGCGGGTGTTCAGGGTTGCCGCTCCCCCCCCCTACTAGAGGCGAACCTTGCAGAGACACGGTTCGACCGATACATGCATCGAGTATCAGGCGACGGTTCCCACTGGCCTATCGTTTGGCACAGGTCGTCGTCCGATCGCCGCCGCTTCCGAGAAACTCGGAAGACGAACATGACGATCTAGATTCTCGAGCGACGCCATGGTTCGGCTCGCTCGTTCTCCCTGTGGTCCGACTCTCCAAGCGATATGCGCGCGCGCACCTCGGGCGTGGACCCGGTGGGTGCGAGGAGGTGGCCAACGAGCTGTAGCATCGTGCCATCGTCCCCGACTCGGGACAGACGGCAGACGGGGACGTCAGAGCGAGTGTAGCCCGGTCCAGGGAACTTGTGCTCTCGGATCAAACGGCGCGACGGATGCTTTGATCTGCGAGGGCGGAATTATCGCGTCTTGGCCCCTTCCACAGACGATAGTCCGAGAACGTCCCCGTCTTCACGATCCGGACCGTTGGGAGGCACGTCTTGCCGAGCGAGAGCAAGAGCTGGTGCTCGTTCAAGGCGACCAAGGCGTCTAACAGTCTCCGTAACGTCGAGCTTGGGTTCGGTCCGTGGAACCACAGACCGACAAACCAAGGGGTCCGGCGTGCTCGACGAAAAAGTCTACGGTGGGCGATGACGTACGCTCGTCCACAACTGCCGTGAACGCGTGCACTTGATCGCCGTCCTCCGAGCTGCGGTCGCGGACGACCGCGTCAAAGGCGATATGCTGACGACGTCCTTCTGGCAATCCTGATTAATGGACGTTCGTTCCTTGGCCCACGCCCAGTGATTTGGAGACCACCTGCGCGAAACGTTCCGGTCCATCGGAAATGGGATTGCATGCTTGCGCCACTTCACCGGGCGCACGCTCGATCGCCTTTCAACGATTTTACCCGGTCTATGAAGATAGCGAGTTGCTTGGATTGAACGGTTCGGGAGGCGTGTAAATTTTTCGGAGTGTACAATGGCAGAATCTCGGTTGTTCCTCCATATGTCAATGGCATGAGGTACTTGTACGAATCGTAGTTGGAGATCAGAGGTTTCTATCATCACGATGCGTTTCCTTTTAGGGCCAAATATAAGTTCTTGGCGAGCCATTCGCTCGGCGTGACGGCATGGCTGGCAGACCTTGGCCGCACGACTCCCAAATAGCTGAAATACCTTCGACTTGCTGAAAACTCATATGCACTACTCCAGTATATACGGTGGCCCGGATCACCGAAGAGTCAATTTCGACTTGACAGAGAGGTGTTACATAACTATGTTCGTAACTACTCTGCTGAATTTCCCGTCATGTTCTCGGAGCAACGGACGGACTGACGGAGGGCTGGTGAGTTGTCGTAGTTGTTGTTTCCCGGGTAAGTCAGTCATGGATCATGGATATACATATCGGCCAACAGGAATACATGTACGGGAAGCGGCTGCTTGCGGACATAAATGATTCGGTCTGTTGAATATGCGCACCCGAGTAGCGTGTGCTACCGCCGGCGGGTGCATACCACTGATCTTTTTAGGTGGACTATACCTCGGGAACAAAAGACGTCATTTACCCCCCGGGCCTTCCAGGCTACCATGGGTTGGAAACGTCATTGGAGTTGATAGGAACGCACCATGGGTGACCTACACTGAATGGGCGAAAGCATATGGTAAGGCTCTCTGCACGCGAGAGAACGCCTACTCACGTAGTCCCCCATACAGGTGACTTAGTTTACTCTTGACTGTTTGGCAGGGATATCATTGTCATCAACTCGGAAAAGATCGCAAAGGATTTGTTTGATAAACACTCCTCGAACACTTCAGACCGTCCTTGCTTCGTTACCAACGAAATGTGAGTGCTTCTTATCGCATTAGGCCGTGGGTTTCAGTCTGTTTTTGTAGGTGTGGGATCGGCTTCGCTACAGCGCTTCTACTGTACAGTGACCGATGGCGACTACAAAGGCGGTTTCACCACCAGACCTTTCGTACCAAGGCAGTGACGATGTTTCTACCCCTTCAACATTACAAGGGATGTCAGTTGCTACGACAACTGCTCACTGCCCCTGAAGACTTTAGGCAACATGTTTCCGAGTATGTAGATTTCAAGACCGGATTGATGAAATTTGACAATGTGGTCAGACACGCGTATTCCGTCGTTCTGAATAGCACCTATGATTACGACCCCTCGTCTCACGGCGACACAGTCATCAAAACTATGGCAGATATACAGCAAATTGGGCACAAGTTTGTGCACCCTGATGTCCTGTTTACCTTGGAGGCTTTCCAGATGGGTGGGTGGATTCTGTATCTGTCGGATTCTCCACCTCAACAATGTTTCTAGTTCTGAAACTTCCGACATGGTTTCCTGGAATGTCGTTCAAGAATATGATGGCGATCGGCAACAAACTCGTAAAACAATATGTCGAGTCGAGGTGTGACGATTTCTTACGACGAGTAGTAAGGTCCATTGTACCGCCCAAAGGACCCATGTAATATTTTTTCCCAGAACTTCAGTACCGCGCCATTCATGATTTCCGATGCGATGCAGAGCTTGGAAGAAAAAGGCAGTATGGCGGACGAAATGTGGACGAAGGCACTCAAGGAAGCTGCTGCGACTGCTTGTTTAGGTACGTATTTATATGCCAATCGGACCGCTACTCACTTGTACCCTCCTCCATTTACTGTTTTTAGTTGGGTCGCACACGGTACGTGGAGCTGATACATCCATGAAGAAACTGCACTAAGATGACCATGCGGCGAAAAAAAAGACTCGTTCGCTCCTGATCACCCTCTTTCTCATGATGGCGTTGACTCCAGGAGTGCAGGAGAGAGCCCAGGCACAAATAGACGCCGTTGTGGGCAGGGATAGACTGCCGACAATAGATGATCGACCGTCGTTGCCCTTCGTAGATGCCATTCTTCGGGAATTGCTTAGGCTTCGCCCTATCATTCCCCTGTGTGAGTGATCCCCCCTTGGCCAGTCATCGTGACTGAGATGAATCCTATGACCACCAAGTGGCCCCCCACGCTGCCGTAGAGGACAGCGTTTATAAT